>BJKM01000228.1:600000-873132 GCA_015082035.1 Chaenogobius annularis
TCTCACATAGTCCTCACATAGTCTCACATAGATCCTCACATACTCCTCACATAGTCCTCACATAGTCCTCACATTCTCCTCACATTCTCCTCACATGCTCCTCACATACTCCTCACATACTCCTCACACGCTCCCTCACACGCTCCTCACGTTCTCACATGCTCTCCTCACATTCTTCCTCACCATTACTCCTCACATACTCCTCACATACTCCTCACATTCTCCTCACATACTCCTCACATACTCCCTCAACATACTCCTCACATTCTCTCACATACTGCTCACTACTCTCACATAGTCCTCACATAGTCCTCACATGACTCCCACATTTTCAACTCCTCACAACACTCCTCACACACTCCTCACATTCTCCTCACATACTCCTCACATAGTCCTCAAACATAGTCCTCCACATCTCACATCACATATCCTCACATATACTCCTCACATACTCCTCACATACCTCCTCACATTCTCCTCACAATACTGCTCACATTTCACTCTCCTCACATATCCTCACATAGTCCTCACATACTCCTCACATACTACCTTCACACACTCCTCCACCCACTACTCCCTCACCATTCTCTCCTCCCACATACTCCTCACATAGTCCTCACATAGTCCTCACACTCTCTCCTCACATACTACACTTCACATTTACTCCTCACATACTCCTTCACATACTCCTCACATCATACTCCTCACATCCTACATACTCCTCACATAGTCCTCACATACACTCCTCACATACTCCTCACATTCTCCTACATACTCTCACAATAGTTCCTCACAATTAAGTCCTCACATTCTCCTCACATACTCCTCACATACTCCTCACATTCTCCTCACATACTCCTCACATACTCCTCACATACTCCTCACATACTCCTCACATTCTCCTCACATACTCCTCACATAGTCCTCACATAGTCCTCACATTCTCCTCACATACTCCTCACATTCTCCTCACATATTCCTGGTTTAGTGCTGGTTAAGCTTTGATTCAGCCATGGCTTCATCCTTATTTACCCTCATAAATATTTGCCTTGTTATGAACCCTCCTGATCCTACTTTAGCTGCAGTTTGTTGCCAGACTTTTGGTAATTGTGAAATGTTTAAATAGCCTTGGAAAATGATCTTCTCATTTAATCCTTCAAATATGTCACGGACTTTGTTTAGTCTCAGCCTGTCGTTAACAAAAACAAGAAGCAAAATAAGGAATCCAATAGTAGCATGATAAAAGCTTAAAACATCACATTTTCCCACAGGTTTTTAAAGGTGAAACTGTGAATGAACAGGTTTAAGACCTGCTTGGCTCCAATTATGTTATTTTATAATATTCTGTTGGTTCTGATTCTTAAATGAACAATTTTTTAAAGCCCTGCACGTGACTGTTGTGATTTTGGGCTGTCCTAAATATTATCAAATTGAATTATGTTATAATTTGGCTTTGGCTTGAATGTTCCACAGTACGGCATTAAACTGATCCATCTCCATGGAGTTAAGTTAGATGTCAAATCTTGTTATTATGATATCACATTATTCTACTAACCTGAAAACCTTTAAAGTCTATCAACACTCAGCTTTCTTTCATCACGCAAATTGTCTTCAAACAGCTTAGAAAAAGTAGCATTAAAACTCTTTTGTCTTAAGCTTTTCAAATAGCATAAGAGACTTATAAATTACACAGTCGAATGCTAAGTTTTCTGTTCAGAGGCACAGCATGAGGCACGGATACAAACTGTCAATGAATTGACAAATCAGCAGAAATCCAGTAAGTCTCCAGCCCTGACGTATTTGCACATTAACATTTGAGGCGTTTAGCTGACACGCCGAGCCGAGAGGATGAGCACAACAATGGCTTAAGCCTCCTAGACTGCCGACAAAAAGGGAGAATCAAAACAAAAAAAATGGATAGAAGCCAAGTGAAACGGAGGAACGAAAGCAAAGTTAAGTCGCTTTCTGCAGCACATTGTTCACTAAGACTCATTAAGCTCCTATCAAAATCACGCCGCGGGTTTGACGTTTTGTGACAGGTTCCATTTCAAAATACAGGCTTTAACTTTTCACTTGGTTAATTCAAATATTGAGGAAACGTCAAGCAACTACAGACCAAAGTGTGAGCAGTTTGTCTACCAGCATTATATTTCTGTTATTTAATTTGATAGTTTGTGATATGGATGGCGAAGACACTGTATCGCTGTAAACGATTGTACTTTTCCAACAGCTTTAGGTCTTTTTCAGAGCGGTGAAGAGGGCAGTCTCGGGGCGGTTCATTCTGGAGCTAAAACAGCTGGGGTTAAAAAGGCTATTTGAATGTACGGGCACTGTCGAACTGTCCGTTTGCAACCTGCATCCGACAAGGCAAATTAGATCAGTGCTCTGCCTGTGCGGTTCAGAAAGCCGACTGTTACACCGTGCATCACCCGACGGCATCAAACGTATCCATCTCCAAGGACACAAACAGGCCAAGCCACAAGGTCATATCAGATCTGTGGAGAGTGGGGATGTGTAACGATTTTTGTGAGAATAAACATTATGATTATTAACGTCATGACCAAAACAACAACAAAAATCCAAAATTGTCTTGCTTTCGTTTTCTTAAACACAATTACCGCTGCGGTCTCAATTATGTGGCTTTTATGAATCAAACTTCTTGAATATCAATTTGACACAAACAGCAAAGATAAATTAAGAAAAGAAAAAGCACTTTGGATTTAGGTTCTTTTTGAGGAAAGGGGTTAATGTATGCTCTAAAATGTTCTAAAAAATAACCTAATTTTAGTTTGAAACATTGGCCTACTTGTCTATGAAGTTGAATATAAAAAAGCGTAATTTTTCAATCAAAAATCGTCACGATTATAATTTTTTGTGTCTCCACGTTATATTGTGACCTTAAATAATTCCCGATTATCGATTAGCACCTAATATAAGCTTGACGATCCCCATGGAGAGGCGAAGCAATAAAAAACAACTGTATTTTGACTAAATCTGTTTAACATAGGCGCGAGTAGAGTCCCCACAAGAAGTGTATCTATAGTGTAGCATTAGCATTCAATTCAGACATCAATCTCATGGGTCTTAGATCAGGGAGTGTCCCAAAACTTTTTCAACAGAGGGCCGCATTTTGAAACTCGGATTCGGACGGCAAGGGCCACAGACAACCCAGGATTAACTGAATTCATTCAAAAATTTTGCATTTGGAATTTTTTGAAATGGACCTCCACAACCTTTAATAGACTTTTTGGAACCATTATATTAGGTTGGAATAACATCCAAAATGTTTGAATGCTTTCCAAGTTTTACAGTTAAAAATGCTACTTTTGTTGAATTTCCTGTACCAACTTAGGCAGGAAGCTGGAGGGCCAACGAAAATGGGTCTGAAGGCCGCATTTGGCGCCCCGGGCCGTAGTTTTGGACATTTGCCTGGCTAGAGATCTCAAAGCTATTTCAACTGCATTTCCGAAGGGCCAAAGCCTCTGGCGGAGGTGGATTACCATCCCACTGTAACAACATTTTGTGGTCGCACATAATGTCCCCAACACTGTTTTAATACATTGAGATAATACAATAAAATAACTGCTGATGGTGAGGCTTTTAGTGCATTATTTCTCACAAAAAGCTAATCCAACATTGCAGTACTGAACCAGAATGACACTAGGACCAAAACTAGGACCAACCAGGTCCGAACCAGAACTAACTCTAAATCAAAACAGGTCTAAAGCAGAATTAAATAAGAACTAAACAAAAAACAAACCAGGTCTAAACTCGTGCTAACCCATAATTAAACCTGTAAACAAGATGTTTTGTTTTTTTTAGATTTGGAAGCTGGGCCGTGGGCCGGATTCATCACTTGAAGGGCCCTGGTTTAGCCCCCAGGCCTTATGTTGACTATCCCTGGTTTAGATACAATATATAAATAAAATACCTGTACCTAACTTCTATTATTTTTAGTTCAGGAAAACGTCTTTTACTCCACACAAGACACTGTAAAAGCAGTTATTTGTGAAAACTACTGCGACCGAAAGGTATTGCGTTTACTGGCAGCTGCGAGGCCCAGACTAATCCATACAGAGACATTGTTGGATGAGTCAATTGTAGAAACCACTGCCAGCGACTAGGAATGAACAGTTCATTCTGAAACACGTTCTTCACTCACGGTTCAAAATCAAGTTTAGAATCCATTTCCACCATCCTCGTGCAACCCCTCCGCTCCCCGTGTCTGACCGCTGTCGTCCGGTGTAAGGCTTGTCGTGATGTCATAAGTCCGTCATGTCCGTTTTTCTAAAAAACAAAAAACTCCACAGCCTTGCCCTGTCGGACTGCATCACTGTCTGCTCCTCGGACACGTTTATCCCCGAGCAGTGGCGTAGTGGAGCAGGTCTGCCAGAGGAGGCGCTACCTTCAAGCCACACTTTGAAAGCGCACTAGTGAAAAGAAGGAAACTGAAGGGCCACACCAGTTCTTGAGCTGGCGGTAAGAGTAACTACAGAGAGTAACAACGAGGATTAATCCAAATAACAGTTTAAAGAGTCTAATCATTCTTTGTTGAGTAAAAAGGCAATATTATGTCTTTACATTTCAAGTAACCAAGGTAGAACCACACAAATAGTCCAGTTCCTTAGTACAGTGGACCACTGTCTTTCCAACCGGAAATATATATGCAGTGTGGTAGATGTTTTGGTAGGTTATACATGTTATTAAACTTAATCCTATAGATATAGATTCTCGCATTTATTTTGGTTTTGGAGTAGAAATCGTTTTTTTTGTTTTTAATAGTTTTTCATTAACCATTTCGAGTTAAATTTCAATCCAAAACAACAAGCTAGAATTGATTTCGTCCCACTTTAGATTAGTCCTGGCCTAAGGGGGGAGTTATATCCTGAAACTGCCCTGGACTGTGTATACCTGATGGTCCAGTTTCAGGTCATTCTACCCTATTGTTCCCCGGAGTTTCTCTTAATCACAACCGTGTAAACCTGCCGCGTCTTTGGAATGACCAGAGACCACCAGGGCAGCACAAATACTATATTCTCCAACCACTCTGTTCAGATTAAAAGGACTTGGAAACATGTCGCTTTCAAAAACACTGTACGTTTGAAACCATTTCTACTTTCGAAGGTAAATTTTTTTTATTTGTTTGGTGTCCATTGGCTCATTAACCACTGATTACAAGCTTGGTTTGCTACGCTACAGAAGGAAGATACTAAAAACAAAATATTTTCAATCATAACATTTCTTCTAACCCAATTGCTAATTTACAGTATAATTAGATTTTACAATGTTCTGTTTTCCCTATTGTTCTTCCCTCTAAGACCTGTTTGGACCAGTGTTTTCCCCGCGGATGTAACACACAACATCTCCAAAAAAGCAAAGAGCCTCTCAAAAACAAGACAGCTTAGTCATAAAGTCCAAAATTCAAGGAAAAAATAAATAAACAGCAATTAGTCGACAACCGTGAAATGCCTCCTCATTTAGAAGCAGGAAAAACAGGCTCAAAACATCTTAAGAAGAAAGTAGCCCTTGAAGGGAGCGTTGAACAACACACGAAAATGTTAACATCGCTGCTTAATTTGTTGGTTACAGATTTACAGGAAAATGATGAAGTTTCTTTGTGAACCGGGAGCGATGTCACGGAAGGACAATGTAAACCGAGGCTAATTACGACTCAATGAATCGATGTGGCTGAGTCTGAGTAAAGTACACGTCCCCGAGCTTTCTGCGCCAAATCCTGCTGAACAGAAGCGTTTATGGCACTAAGCCGCTTCATGCGTGCAAATAAATACAACTTCACAGCGCGTCAGATCGGGGAAAAATAACCCCAATAAATGTGTGGACAAGTAAAAGGTCAAGTAAACAGGGAACAAACGAGCATAAATGAGCACAGACTAGCGCACTGCAGGAAATGGAGATAACATGTTTTGAATTCATGATGTCTTGATATTGAGGAGCCAATTTAGACTTCGTGTTGTGTGGATGAGCATCCAGCCCAATGGAAACTGAGCAACAGTACGCAGATGGTTGGAAGCTGATTAGCCCTCAATTCAGTGGATTGAAAGGTGAAATTCACTGAAGTTCCAAAAATTTTCATTCCCGATGGAGCAAAATATATATAGGCAAGCCAAGTTAATTTGTAGAGCCCAGATTCGTGCGACCAACGGCAATGTCAAAGTGCTTCAATACACGAGGAAAATGTCGATTTAAAATACAAAGACTATGGCAGAATTAAATCACTTTTACTTTAAACGAAAATTTAAAGGTGCCATTTTCAGGCTGTCCGTCATAAGTGTTTAAGAACACTATAAAGAGAAGAGTGTCAGAACAATCACATTTCAGTCATTATTGCACTGTCTAACTTAAACGAGTTTTTTAGCTTAGATTTGAAACCCCCGCCCCACCATTAGATGTAGAGGCTGTTCTCCATTATCCTCTAAAGAAGCACTGTGTCCAGATTTTAGGCTAGCATAAAACTTGAAAGACGCAATTTCCCTCATGTCTATTAGTCCTGGACTCTCGTGGTCTGCACCTAGCAGAGGCCGGTCCCTGTTAGTTCCTTTCCAGAGTTCCGAGATGGTTCATAAGAGGCAACTTTAACAGTCAGATGTACCTTCGGTATTAATGTCTTCCATGGAGATACTTGATATTACGATAGCAGAGCTGCTTTGAAGTCTATTCTCTGAGCCACAGGGGCATTGCAGAGACATATGAGCACAGGACTAATGTGATCGTACTTCCTGGTTCTAGGTCAGAGACCGAGCAGCTCAGCGTTCTGGATGTCTGCAGCTGTTTTACAGCTTGTTTGGAGAGGCCAGTGAGCGCAGGCCGTTACAGTAGTCTATCTACTGGAGACAAACGCATGGATAAGTCTCTCCAAGTCTGGTTTAGACACTATACTTTGATTTTGCTAATGTTTTTTGAGTGTAAAAAGCTGCTGATGTGATTGATCTGACGTGGCTGTTAAAATTCAAGTCTGAATCCATTATTACCCCCAGATTTCTAACTTGAATTATGTAGTTTAAGAGCGAGAACTCTGGAGGTGACTGCTTACACTTCTCTTTGTTTCGTGTCGGCCAAAGACGATGATTTCGACTCTTGTCTGAGTTCAGCTGGAGAAATTTTTGCATCCACACACTGATCTGTTGGAATGCAGTGACAGAGTGAATCACTGGTCCATATTCACCTCCGTCAGGTGAAACATAGATCTGATTGTTCCGTCTGCATAATTGTGATAGGACCATTCTCGCTGCGTATCAACTGACCTAACGGCAGCATGTAGAGAGTTGAAACAAAGTGGTCCCAGGAACTTGACCCCTGAGGGCACCCCACAGGTCAGGGCCATCTGCGTCCTTGAGAGCACAGTTACAATATTTCAATCACACAACTCTCATTTCCTGCCTCTTTGCACCACTCTCTATGGATTTGTTAACCAGCTTCTGTATTCTCTACCTCTCCTCCGATCTAACTCGAGTCTGCTGTTATGCCCAGCAGGCCAGACACCCTCATGTGTCATCTCACTTAACCTATAGTTTTCTTCTGTGGTCTAGACGCTGGATAGTGGAGAATCCAATGATCGACATTTCTCTGAGTGGTGGATTTGCACAGTATATCTTTTTGTAGTCCTTAGACAATTCATAATGTCCTGCCATAGCTAGTGACTTCACCTTCTTATAGATCATGTCAATTCACACACAGGGGCGTGGTTTAGCGCCGCTGCCCGGATGCTTGTTATAGCTCGACCCTTCTCAACATCTACGCGCAGCCATAACCTCCGTCTCACGGTCTTGGCCCTTTTGCAGGCGTCACTCGAGTTGATCTTTGTCAAGTCCACACCGCTGTCCTCGCATGTCCCCGCATCTGGCTACGCTCAGGTTTCATACAGACGGCGGCCGGCTCCCTGAACCCCTGATGCAAACAGGTTGGTGAAGTTCTGTCTAACATGGTGGCTGTAGTAGCCTCCTGAGGATCAGCCTCTGTCCCCTCAGTAGCTTGCCCCTCGCTATAACACAGCAGTCCAGAGCACTTGACAAGGATTTGTTTTAGTACCAGTAGGGAGGAATTACCAGTGTGCACAGGCTTTCCCGTTTAGAGCCTCCGATAAATACAACCTTTTCATAGAACTCTTGCCCCGCTTCAATGGAATCTGCAAAGAAGCAGCCCTCTCTCATTTTGGTAGATGGACACTTGTAAAAATAACTACGTAGCAAACGAATGCTTTGAATGACCGCGAGTCAGCTAGACTGCTCTTCTTCGAGTAGTACGCATGTGATGGCTTAACTGTTTCCCTGTACTTCAGACCTGGCTACTGTTATTTTATTTGTACACTTTCTACAAGGTCAACATGTGATACATGATCTGAATACGTGTTACCACTGACGCCCATAATGCATTATGCGTAAGTAATTATCATTATTGCTTAATGACAATTGAACCTTCTCCTATGAAACTACACACCTCGTAGTAGTCTGGTGCGTTGTTTTAGTCTGTTGTAGTTACAGATCTTCCATCTTACTTTTTTCTTTCCCGCTTGCCGCGTGAACGACCCCAGCCGACTACGCATGATGTGAGTTTGCTCATGCCCATCGTCAATCTATAAAATTGGCTATTGCAATCTTATACTTATAAGAATAACAATAGAACGTAGAAATAGCTCATTGATGCTTTACTCGTGAGAAAATACCTTGGCATCTATAAGCAAAGTCGGTTTGCTTCGCGTGGGCAATCACATGTCCATTTTTCGCCCTTTGATCCCCTCCTCTCTCCCGAAATCTCCTGTCGTCGTGTTTCCACTGCGGATATCTGATGGGGATGGACCGATCTGGAATTTTGATCCCCATACTGCCTTCGAGACCTACCTGTCTGATATGAAATTTACCGGCTCCATCACAGGAACCAAAGAAACCTTTTGTCTATTTAATTTCATAGTAAAGTGCACCATAGTCTATAATTATCACATACACATGCGTATTTGTCTCCCGTGGGCAATGATAGGCCATGTTTATACTAACTTGGGCGCAACAGCTATGAGTCCCCTGACAAAGCGGATGGGGTTAAGCGGTTGTGTAGTATTAATCTGCAGTCCCACAATGAACTTATATTCTGACAGACAACTTGAAAGGCCCCGGTGACAAAAAAAAATATATTCTTCTCTCAGGATATCATCATATACAAATATGTGTGTGATTCCAAACTGCATGTTTTGGGTACGATGGTACAACTAATCTCATCTGTATATCTCTTTTGAACCTGGGAAGCCTTGTAGAACTGTTGCGCGAGACCAACTTCCTTAAGTTCGCGTCCCTCAATGGAAGCAACTCCCTTTTTTCTGGTGCCCTGACAAATCCGTAACATTCATATTTACTCCGATGGCCACCTTCCAGCCTTATTTTTAATAATTTTAGCCTTCACAGGGTCTGCGGATCAATATTGTCTCCCACCAATTGCAGGTAAGTCCATGCCAATTCAAATTAGCCCTAATCTATTTGGAGAACATTTTCCAAACATCTAGACTGTACAGACGTCAAAAAAACCAAATCATTTACAATCAGATTTCCAAGATAGAAGCAATGAGAAACATTAACAAAGGCCAATGCCTATCAATTGTCCATTATAAACGGCTTTCACTGCGTGCTCGTCGTTAAATGAAGTGCCGTCAAATTATGATGGCCTGATCCCTCCACCTCCCAAAATAAGACACACTGCTGAATAGACCAGCCCCAAGGGAGTTCTGCGATAAAAAAATAAAAAGCAAGACCTTCAGGTCATAGAAAGACGTCATGAGAATGATTACCGACAGAAGCGATAGTCACCACCATGTGGTAGACGTAATTGACACCTAACAGTCGTAATAGAGTGAAATATCCCGTCTCCTCCCGAATCCTTGGATGTGAGACACGCTGTGACTGCATTAGTGAACCGGATGATGGGGCCAATTTCACGTGGATGAGTGCTAACGTTTTAAGAATACCGATTATAGTAATCAAAAAGTAGACAGTCGTTGAGCTTCTCCTCTTCTCTCTGTCAACGAATTGTTACTATCATGTGTAAAATTGAAACCAATCTGTAAGACCCAATTGCTATTTAATGGTACCGACCTCAGTCAAAGTTATCTTGCACGTTCGCAATAGCTGAAGAGCATCATCAGTTTATAATATTCATGCGAGAACAACTTTGGAGGCAGCTGCCCAACACTAGAGCAGTCAAGAGGCTTTGTCCATAAAAAACACCATAGATCTAGGGAATGGCGATGCGCGATGACATTGTGCTTCTCAGCTTCAGTTTGTCAAAGCCATACTACCATCAATGTATGTGTTGAAATCATCCGCAAAAAGGACAACCTGTGCGGCCAGCACACCTGGTTAACTCATGGTGTCAATCCATCTAACAACAAGCACACAAACCTCCTCCCTTTTTGTTTTCTCGTGTTTCAGATTCAAACATAAAGTTGGGTGGAGCAGATTCTATTAGAACTAAATTTCCTGTGTTTTTGTCAAGCCATGTTTCAGTTAAAAACCAGAAAATCAAGATTATAAGAAGAAATAAAATTATTAATTGAAGAATGATTTGCTTACATGAATGGATCTGACATTTAGCACAGCAAGTTTCAGACTAGTTTCAGTGAGACTTGGGCGTTATCTTTTTACAGGGAATATGTAATCAAAATTTCTCAGATTGGGCAGTCCTGACTTGCATTTTGTTTTCCCATCTGTGTGATGTTACTACAGAAATAGCACTAGGGGAGGCTGTTTTTACACAGGGCCCTGGGTTGGGGCTTTATTTTTCAGATTAACTACAATAATAATAATAATAATAATAATAATAATAATAATAACACTCATCTATGAATTGGTGATAAAACTGAGAAAGAGCGTAATAATATTGGTCAGAAATCAAACTCACAACCTCCATGTACGCTTTATACAGAGTCAACATTGCTTCAATCATAAACTTATAAGAAAACTAAAAAAAGAAAGAAAGAAAAAAGAAGAATGATGGAAATACAAAACATTCCAGGAACCTGTGGAGTTTGGTTATTTCCCAGTTTGACTTCAGAGCTGAATTAACTGTACACCGTAGACTGGGGTCATCTAAAGTATTGAAAATCAGATACGGATGGATCCTTAGAACTAGACCTCAACTTTCCAGAACAGTTTTAGAATGAAGGTTACCAGTTGAGTGGAACACACAATTAGAAAAGAGCATTTTACAATGTGTGGATACTGGCACAGAAGTTTACATTTTTAGAATTTAATGCAGAAGGTGAAGTGAAAAATCCGCTATTACATTAATCTAAAGACTAGAACAGCCTGACTTGAGTCAATACAAGATTGGGCCAAATGAACCTGGGTGTTCAAAGATCTGCCCCCTGCTCTGACCCCACGGAAAAAGTGTGAAGGAGGTGCCAAGCGTGTACCGCGCAGAAGGAGTCGGAGTCTTTTACAAACAGAAACAAAGATTCTGTGTAACTGTCCCCCGTGAGGCAGCAGCAGGACAGCTCTAATAACACTTCTGTGACTCTATGTTGTGGTTAATAAAGTGTGCCCGCTGACTGAGACAAAAGTGTGTGGGCATGCCCCCGCTGCGTAGGATCCTGCGCTGCGTAGGATCCAAACACATGTCCCCTGGTATCACTTTAACACCAACTGTTTAAATATGCTCTTGATACCGATTTCAATAAAACACTATTCTTCCTCTTTAATATGAATCCAATACAAATCTGTGGTTATTGTGAGCAGCTGCAGTTCATTTCTGTTCTGTTCATAAATGTGACTCTAGTGTTTGAATGACGGCTCTGGGAAAACTGAGATGCAGCAGTAAACTTACTGGGCTTTTTTTAAACATTAAGGATAAACATTTGTTTATTTAGTAGAGCAGCAAATAGATTTATTACCGAAACTCTGAAAAGCTGCTGCTACGAGAGCTCCAGGTTCTGTGTGCACACGCCGCCATGTTCTCCTACTCAACACTAAATTATCACATACGTATTGAAATTAAAATATTGATCAATACAATATCCATACTGCAAGGATGAAAATATTCCAGATAATGCTAAGTTTGTTTATTTGATAGAGATTTTGTTTTTAGAAAATGTAAAAATGTCAGATTTGTTGGTTCTTCATAGCAGCAATCAGTGGATTTTAAATGACGTTATTGTTGAAAAATGGCTTTGCGTGCTGCCCGCTGGTGGAGTGGTTAAGGCGGCAGCACACATGCCATGCTCCATGAACAACTGAACACAGTGTCGTGAGTTTGAATCCCGGCTCATATAATTTACTGCATTTCCTCACTTTTCTTTCACCCCCATTTCACACTAGGCTGTCCTGGCTAATAAAGCCTACAGGCAAAAAAATCCTACTTGACCTTTTTTAACCTTGACCTGAGTTTTAGCAGTGTGCAGACATAGGGGGTGGGCACTCCAGCCTCAGATGCAGGACAATACAGGATTAGTTAAACATGTATAAATCAATCATACACTGAGTAGACTGATTGGCGAACGCTGTTATTACAAGGTTAAACGCTCATAAAAGTCATAATATGTCTCCTTTGACAGCCAGTAAATCAGACAATTGCTAGTCACGTTATTATATTACTGTGTCACCCATATGTTCATACAGTATGTTTCTATGGCTGAAAACATCACATAAAAACCTGAACAATACAGAGAAAATCATAAAAGCTGTTGTTGAAGTGCCATTCAAGCGGCATTGTAAAAGAAGTATTTCCCGCTCTATTGGCCCATTTCAGTAGGAGTTACTGTCACATACAATAATACGACATCAATGAGCTTACATGTGACAAAAGCCGCCATTAGGGCTCTGATAAAGCTGACAACAAATGTGAAACTACCTTCTGAATCGGAACTGCCAACTTCATTTTAGTAGATTTGACTTGACAAGTAAATTATCTAGAAATAGAGACGGCAATAAAGAGTATCTGTACATTAAAATAAGAAAAAAAAAAGCTGGGGACACACTACATGGCCAGTTGTTAGAGATTTACACTACACGACTGGACTGGAGCGTGACCAGAGTGAGACTGGGGGTCCACACTTACAATCTGTCATGAGAGAGTCACGCGACACGACTCTGACTACTAACAACTAATGACACTTTCACCCCACAATATACAATCACTAATCCACAAAAACACTATTATAGCCTATAATAATTATGAGTGCACTCTGTTTTCTGACTTTTTACTGGTTAAGCAGCGTCATGTGACCCCTGGCCAGTGATGACAACTCACTCAGGAGTCTCCCAAAATGACCACCGAGCAGGGGTGAAGAAGGACATGTTTTCTGGGCGGATTTTATCAGAAGAAGAAGTGCCTTTTCTGTATTATTAATCAGATTTTTGAGCAAAAGTATTGAGTGTACGCCTTGCTGTCGCCATAGTTTGTGCACTGTTCTTTCTGTGAAGCTGAGTACTTCTGAGTAAGTGAAGTTTTATGCGTGGATGCATTTAAAGAAACGGTTCCATGTTTTACAGAAAACATTTTAGATTTATCTGTCGCCATTTGGTCTCCGTGGGGATGTGGATTGAAGCAAATACGCTCTTTGATTTACATTTTTACAAACAAATACAATTGTTTCTACAGCACTTCTTTGTATACAAGGTTGTTTTTGCATGAACTCCTGTAAGCATATGGTCTTTTTAGTGCAGTTTGGGTCAGATTATAAAGAAATATAATAGTTTTGATAGATTTTGTATTTTACAGTCCTGCTCTTTGCACACACAAAAGTAATAAAAAAAAGTCATTGAATTTAGTTTTCTTACAGTATATTTTTCCATTGTTTGATCATTTTACTTGACAAGAAAAATATACTCAAATCAAGTTTAAAATGTTCTTAATTCAAGTGATTTTAAACTGTTACTTTAGCAGCTGTAGCATTCCTGCAACACCATGCAGCTTTTATAGGGCAGTGTTCGGAGCTGGATAAAAGCAAAGAAGAAGGGCACGGCTGAGAAAGAGCATGCCTCATCAGCACAATCCTGTCCCGGACAAATAAAGGGGTAGAAGGACCTTGGACGCAGGCTCCGGGGCTGAGGCACGAAAGATAAACTAGGACTGTCCCGAGCTCCAGATGGATGGGCCCGAAGAAAAATGGCAGTGCACACGGCGAGGTGCCCCGAACAAATCGCTCATATGGCTCCGGGACACAGCGGATATGATGCTTCCACTGCTGCTCCTGCCGAGGTGAACAGGGCAGGAAAGACATTGTGGCCAAAAGACAGGGAAAATATACTGTAGTTTGATGTAAAATATAGTTTTTGCTCGCAATGGGGATGAATTGTCTTATACAAGTGGACAATATTTACTCCAAACCACTTGAATACTCGAGCCGCTACACCACTGCCACCAATATAGATCACAACATCCGTCAGTGAGTCACAAACCACCTTCATACACACAAAGTAGAATGCAATGATCACGGTTATGAAGTGACCGCTTTCGAGTTAGTGGTTGAAGATTTCCGCAAACGACTTCGGTTGTTAACAAAGTCTGACAACGAACTATAAACTGAAAACTGGGCAGCATTCTCGCTCTCACAGTAAGAAGGTTCTGAGTCCGATTTCAGGGACAACTTGGGCTTTCCTGTATGGGGTTTGCAACGTTGCTCCTCATGTCTGGATGGGTTTCCTCCCTACATTTCCCTCAGGTGACAATAAAGTACACCTTAACCTTAACCATCATCGAAACATAGTAAAGCAAAACTGGTGGATGACCTGTGCCATAAAAGGATGCAGGAAATTAGCTCAGTTTAAATGTCTTCCATCTGTAAAATGCCCCCATTATGTTTCCGATTGTGACACTGAAATGGCTTTACATTCTTGGCTTGAGGGATCCAGAAAAGTCGGGTCATTTCAGATGACTTGGTCCTTATTACAAAATTAGATGCATCTTCTAGTAAGTGCACCCGATAGTAAGTCATTCCCAACCAACCCCAACAGACTCTTCGACACCCCGGTCAATAAGCAGAACAAAGAGTAGCAGTACAAGGAGTCGAAGCGTTTGCACCCTTGTTAGCTCTTACTCCTCGCTAGTAAAGACACACCATTAGCAACCCTTTCCGTCCTCCCGCCTGTACTTTTGCTGCGGGCGCACAAGGCCGTATACAGACCTCACGCCTTAAATACTAAGAAGCCTGGACTCTTCGGTAGACTTGACTGGCATTGACCGCTCCATGATTGATAGGCCATCGGCGTTGCTCACAGAGCGCTCCCGACAACTCCAGCTCCAGCGTTCTGTACGTCTCCAAAGCAGCAGCAGAATGTCAAGCAGCAACGGAGCCAGGAATCATTTCAGTACTGTAGGCGTCTGAACGTGTGGCTACTGAGGGAATGCCGATTCGGTTTGGTATATTTCAGTGCTTATTCAGTACAGAAAAATATATATATTAACCCATTATGAACAAATTCATAATTATAATAAAATAACCCTGATGCTGAACTTGAGCTTTGTTTTTTTGCATACATATTCTGTCTCTAAAATCATATAAAGATCATCTTAACTAATTAAAATGATGCTTACTAAACCATGAATTTGCTCATTGCTTGATGTAACTAAATGAATAATGACGACACTGAAAGCATAGCTCTATGTACTTTGCTGCCCGTGCAACAGGAACGACTCGGAGCTGCTCCGTTTTCCCGAGCCTCTGGGACTGAACTGGTTTAACCCGGGCACCACGTTAAAGGACACATGCATTTGGACGAGGACTTCTTCATCAGGAGCAGGAGTTTGCCCTGAATTCTACACAAAAGAGCAGTGTGTGTGTGTGTTTGTGTGTCTCTGTGTGTGCATGTGGGGGTGTGTCCTGTGAGCAGTTCCCAAATCTCTGGCAGAGGTGTTTTAAAGCACTGTAAATCGGTAAGAACTATACGTGGCACTCTCAGAAAGTAGCTCTGATGAGAAATAAGCCGCGCTAAAATAAATGTTATTTACATATACATACTCAAAACCATACGGTCGAACTGAACATGTTTTTCAAGAACTATTCCCTACACCCCTATGATAGAGAAGGGCTGGGAATCACAGGGTCCCTCGCGATTCGAGGCGATACAAGGCTCACGATACGATAATATCACAATTTTGCGATACATGCGATTATCGATATGTCTCGCTCATGAGTTCTACAATATATCACAATTTTTCACTCAAAATTTGACACAAAATGTCAAATTGTTTTGCGTAAACAAGTTTCCTTTCTTTAAACATGCAACAAAACTGTAGCGCGCTCACAAAATAATTCGTAAAATTATACCAAAAATGACTCATGGCAATATATCGATACAGCAGCCCACCAAATTGAGTCATGGTTTCACACTAATCAAATGCATGGCATTTTTACCAAATCTCAAATCTAAGGTACCAGCTTGAACAAAGACGGTACAAATGATGAAAATGTTTATTCAGAATTATTCAGGCTTAGAAACTCCTTAACTAAAGTGTTGGGGTGTTCATCAGGAAGTTATCGAGCCTGAATCATTCTTAGTAAACTATTTGTTCATTATGAATTGAGTCTAGGTTCATGCTTTATGAAGGCTAATTGAGATGTAGTTATTATAGTGTTACTAAATGTAATGGTAACTATAGTTAGTGTAATGTTTACGGATTAATGTAGCTGTATGATTATTATTATTATTATTATTATTATTATTATTATTATTATTATTATTATTATTATTATTATTATTATTATTATTATTATTATTATTATTATTATTATTATTATTATTGGTATATTCTTCTGGTACAGTCCCTGTTTCATTCTGGTTTTGTCCAAGTTTTTCTATTGCCAGTTGGCATTATCGTCTAGTTTGGGTCAAAAGTACAACATGGTTATTGTCCCAACCTGGTCCTGACTTAATCCTCATAAAGTCCTGGTTTACTGTCATGCTGCTGGCTATTTTCGATTAATTTTCAACCCAGTTACGTCCAGTTTTAGTCCTGTTTAAGTCAGGCTTAGAGTAGTCCAAGAATAGTCCTATTTTTGCCATAGTTTGACGGCGTTTTCATAGCTTTTGGCAGCGTGATCGACCAATGTGAAATGATTGACTGTCAAAGTTAAAGTCCGTTGTCCTCGAGCCTTTTCGCTGATCCGCAGTTTATGTTGTCGTTACAAGTTTAATCCACGAACCGCTGCCTCTGCGCAAAATCAGATTAGAGACTCAATTAAATTTTGTGTAATCTGGATGTACCGGGACAACGGGAACAATGTTATCGGCCCTAAAAACTAAAACACGACAAAACTTCATTCTTCAGAAACGATAAGCAGCAAAATGTACACAACGCATGCAATACATAATGGGTTCAGTATAAAGTTATATTAGGAGCAAAGGAACAGTATGACAAAGTACTGTGATGGTGGTAAAAATAGGTTGAGAATGAAAATGGCTACTTCATACCACTGAAACAATAATCCTGAAATATGGTTCGCAGTAAACCCTTCTTAATGTAATAAAATTGTTAAAAATATACCATAAGCATCTTTTTTTTCTCTCTCTATTGTGAGTCGTAGAAGTTACTTATTCATCCCTCTACAGCTCAAATCTTATTGTATTTAAACTAAATAATAATTTCTAGTAGGGCTGGGCAGTTAATCGAAAGACTGACTGTTTTTGAAAAAACAAAAAAGGTAAAGGTTTTGAACAGAGGTCAGACTTTGGAGGAGGACATTTGGATATTATTTGTGTCAAAGGGCACAGAGTGTGTATAGTTTATGTTCATGACATTATATCTAAAAGCCATTTTTTGTCAATTAAAATCCAATCAAAATGAGAAATAGAAAATATGAATTCCCCCCCCCCCCAGATGGCCCAGCCCTTTTATGATAAATATTGGGCCCACATAAATTATTGTTCTATCTCTCATTTATTGCATAATATTGTGATTAATAATGAATTATTGTGACAGGCCAAGTTATCTGTGTTAACAAAAATGAAATAAATAAACACATAAATAAGGCTTATTGTTTTTCTGGATTTTGTATTCATTTATATATGGTATATATAATAGTTTTGCAATTATTCTTTTTTCTTTTTTTGTGTGTGTATTTAGTACGTGTCGGTGTAATTCCTCATTCGTCCAGGATTTAGTACTTAATTCCGTACTATATATATTTTATATTTGAATCTATTTTATTCCATCACTTATTTTTGCACGCCTTTATCGTTGATATTCTTACTATTATTATTTATTGTTTCATCTCGCCGAAGCACGTTCCTAGTTGATTTTGATGTTCTTGAACAACTGTATTGTGTCGTACTTTTAACTGATGCTTGAAAATGAAAGATTTCGTGGCATATGTTGTGCACAATCCGCCACTCTTTCCCCGCTGTAATCACATCTCCACACGCGTGAACACACAAACTCAGAGCAGAGACGGAAGGGAAGCGACTGATGTGTGAGGCGCAGAGGGAAGAAGGAGAGTGAGAATCCTCCAGCGAAGCGCCCGGAGGTCTCTGCTCCACATGCAGCGCCGTGCGTCTGTTTTTTTAATCATACATGAGCGGCCATGTGCATACGAAGGGGGGGAGAGGGAGAGAGGAAGAGGCAGAGGAAGAGGCGGGAAGAGAGGGAGAGGCAGAGACAAATGCATGCGCTTCTACCAATACAAACGTTCAACACAATCAGAAGCTGTTCTAAACTAATTTGACACCAACATTCTGTATAGTTATATAATCAGTAAAAATCAGATAAAAAGAATAATGAGATAAACCAATAATTAGATAAACAAATATATATTTTGGGGTTTTTATGTTGTGTTGCAATTTTTTTTTAACTTTAGCCACGTCTTTACCTGGTTAAATAAAGGTGAATAAAAAACATTTAATAAAATAAATCATTAGATCTGCTTTTGGGGTTTGTTTTGCACGGTCATGTGTCAACAGTGTTATATTTGGCAGTAGTGAAGTAAGATTTTTAGGTTAATCAATATTTGTGATTATTTAGGTCAAAGTATAATTGTAAGAACTACAAATAATAATAATTGTGACTAAAATGAAGTCTATAATTAATAAAAAGAAAAAAAAAAAGACCCGAAAATGTTTATTTTTTATTTTGATTTGTCTGATTTTGTCACATTAACTCTATTTTTTTATTCAGAAAGTTTGGAATTTTAAAGCATTTTCCTCACAATAATCGGAGCACTCACACTTGATATTTGGAAGACAACGTGCAATTCATTTGAGCTCTCTCAGTCTTTAACATTTTCGCTTTCTTTTTCAATTTGCTCTTTTTATTTTCCATAATTTCCCTTGTGAAAACCTAAACAATAAGAGAGAACTCCAGAAATCAGATAACGATCAGGTTTTAGAGTTTATTGTAGAAAAAGATTCAGTTTTTAGTCATCTGGACTCTGTTTTAGAAAAACAATACGTTTCGACTCTCGTCCAAGAGTCATTGTCAATCAGTGAAACAAGTCTGAGAACTCAGGTTTATATCCCACTGTGAAAGCCCTGCCCACAGGGCGGGACCTCCTGATAATGGCCCAGTGAAACTTAACTGGGATGGGCCATCTACATCCTATTGTTCCCTGACTTTTGGCTCCCTCTCCTTGAGTGCCTGTTTAGTATCAGTCCAGATGAATACAACTGTATCTTCTTCTACAATGGAACACTCCTGGACGAATGAGGGATTACACCGACATGTTCATGATCATATGAAAAAAGAAAGACTAAAATGTGGCTTATTTATGAAAAAGTAAGATAAAAACAATAATACATGTTTTGAAAAACTTGAAAAATATCTGGCATTCGCATATCATATCAACATTGACAACGCAGTAATTTATTTGGATCAAAACAACATTATTCCTACTATATGGAATTGACTATGTTCTATTCAACGAAACACAAAGTTAATTTCCAAACTTTCCAATAAGTTCAAGATCTCACAAAGAAGAAGACCATGTCCACTTTTGAATCAATATATCAACTTTTATTAAATGAGATAATTGAGAAGCACAATTATCTCAGCTTCAGTCACTGACAGACCCTACGTGTTAATCAGCCTCTGACAGTAACGTAACCAGACCCGCTGTGAAGCAAGTAACATCATCACATCACAGACAGGCCACATTCATGAGGAAACTGAGGCATTCTTACTTTTATTATACAACAACTGTTTGAAATAATCGATAAAGTGTCGTTAAATGTCATGATTATGCTGTAAATAACAACGGTTTAAGTAGCAGACCAGGCAAATGATTATGTCTTCTGTGCACTGAGACCATTGCAGTTCTGTAAATTGCTAATCCATCTGACGACTTGAACAAAGACGTGTGAAGGAGCACGTCTCTTCACTCGATCGAGAAATTGCACGGCGATACAGTCGACGAGAAGCTGCACAAAGAGACACATTTTCACATTGACAAAGTTAGAATTATTTTGTTGTTGTAAAAACGTTGTGATTCGTGTGATTGAGAGACATTTGAACCGGAAGTCACTGAACCCATTTCTATTAAAAAGGCGCTGTACCAGATTTTTACCACGTTAAAAAAAACACGACAAACAGAAGTGGTTCATTTGAAACGATTTGCGGTGGTTCAAAGTTATTCCCCACTTTCCCATCACATCCATAGCATCGTAATTACTCACTGTGACGAGTTTAAAAGAGCTTTCCACGACTTTCAGGGGCCAGAGTCAGGCTAACGGCGCACTGCCTGCATTAGAATTAGATGCAGACAGCACGCAGCGGTCTCATTTTGAGCCTAAGAGCTGCTTTTACAAAAGATCTGGGTTAAACAGTACTGTGGTTTATAGATGTGGTTCTCCTGACAGTTTCCTTTGGCATTGAAGGTTGGGTGAAATTTCCTCACGGAGACAATAACATGTATACCTTAACCTCATATTGAATCATTAATCACCGCTTTAAAAGGTAATGAAAAGATGTTTTGTACCAGATCATTGTATTTTGTCGACTTGCGCTGAACTAACTTACCCTCGCGCCAAAGCAAAAAAGTCACATTTGAATCATTAAACATCCCCTCCAGCCATAATACAATAATAATAAAATGTACTCGGCACTGAATAATAATTTGAGAGTAGAGTGGTTTTCTGGCATTAAAAATGTATTAGAAGGCAGCTCGTCCACCTCCCTGAGCAACTTATTCACAAAATGTAAATTCAGTTCAATATTTAGACAAGACCAGTGGACACAGAGGTTTTGTGCCAAAGTAAAGGCTAATATTCTTTATGTTTATCAACTAAATAACCTTGACTTTTGTACTGGAGAAGATGGCTTTAGGTGCCACGCGTTTCCTCCTCACTTTGAAGTTCAAAATAGTCTGTCAAAATAGATAGATTCCATGTCCCACGTGACACCGAAATGAGCCTACATTAGCTCCTGTTCGGCAAAAATAGAAAAGGAAACACCATGCACAAAACAAGGATTTAAACCTGGGCCGCTCTCGATAATCTGCTGCCTGTCGTTCCCCAGTCTCATCCCCATTTTACGCTGCACTGTCCTGTCAAATAAAGCCTACGGGCCTAAGAAAATGGTCTTAACCAAGTCCAAGACAAACCAGAGACCTGGACTTAATCGAGTTTAAAACAGGATTCATAATAACAATCAGGATTTTCACTTTTTTGCTGGAGAATTTGACACTAACCCAAATAATACTGATATTTTAAACTAATTCAATGGGTTTATATGGACAACATGAATACACTTAGGGGCCCTTGTCAAACTTGAGCAAATAAGGGTTAACAATGTTTCACTAATCACTGTAAAATGCTATTCTGATTACAGTGAACAGGAACTTGTCCAAACACACTTTTAACTAAGCCAAAATCTCAATGAATCATTACAGGAGAACTCCAATTCCTTTCGGGTGCGTTGGCCCGGTGGCCAAGTGGCTAAAGCAACAGCACTTAAACAACACCTGCAACTTTTGCAACACCCGTAATGACACCTGCCACTTTAACAACATCTGGAATAACACACGCTACTTTAATAACACCTGCCACTTTAGTAACATCTGCCACTTTAACAACACCTGTAATAACACCTGCCACTTTAACAACACCAGCCACTTTAACAACACCTGTAAGAACACACCTGCCACTTTAGTAACACCTGTCATAACAGTTGCCACTTTAGTAACACCTGTAATAACACCTGCCACTTTAAACAACACCTGTAATAACACCCTGCCACTTTAACAACACCAGCCACTTAAACAACATCTGTAATAACACACGCTACTTCAATAACACCTGCACTTTAGTAACACCTGTAATAACGCCTGTGACTTTAACAACACTTGTATTAACACACGCTACTTTAATAACACCTGCCACTTTAACAACAACTGTAATAACACCTGCCACTTTAGTAACACCTGTAATAACACCTGCCACTTTAGTAACATCTGCCACTTTAACAACACCTGTAATAACACCTGCCACTTTAACAACACCAGCCACTTTAACAACACCTGTAAGAACACACGCTACTTTAATAACACCTGCCACTTTAACAACAACTGTAATAACACCTGCCACTTTAGTAACACCTGTAATAACACCTGCCACTTTAGTAACATCTGCCACTTTTAACAACACCTGTAATAACACCTGCACACTTTAACAACACCAGCCACTTTAACAACACCTGTAAGAACACACGCTACTTTAATAACACCTGCCACCTTTATAACACCTGCCACTTTAGTAACACCTGTCATAACACCTGCCACTTTAGTAACACCTGTAATAACACCTGCCACTTTAACAACACCTGTAAGAACACACGCTACTTTAATAACACCTGCCACTTTTGTAACACCCGTAATAACACCTGCAATAACACCTGTGACTTTAATAACACATGTAATAACACCTGCCACTTTAACCATTAATGTAAATGACAATGTTTGCACAGCTAGTTTGTCCTATTCTGAGCTTGTCATATTTATATTGTATTTAACTTTTATTATTATTGTAGTAGTAGTAGTAGTAGTAGTAGTAGTAGTAGTAGTAGTAGTAGAAGACTACATTGTTATATGTTTCACTTTACCCCCGTATCAAGTTCAACAATGCCAACAAAACCTTTTCTGATTCTGACTGTGACATATGCCAGGCTCTGTGTGGCCGGCCTCAGTGTCAGAAGAATAATTGGCTGAATTTCCTCCCTTCGCTCACCCCCATTTCACACCACACTGTCGTTTAAGCATCTACAGATACAAAAAAAAATTAAAATCTGAAAAAAATGAACAAGTAGCAATAGTAGAATTAAACTAAATGTAATCCAGGACTAAATCACACTTGAATCAGGACTTGAAGGTCCTATATCATGCAAAATCGACTTTTCAGAGCTTTTAACCTTCTTACAGTGCTATTGGTACCTCGTATATGTGCCCAAGAGCTGACGTGAGCCGTTGTGTACCGGCGCTCACCGGCGCACGACTCGGCCTCTGTTTATGTTCCACTCGAGGCTACGTCACAGGGTGGGAGGGGAATGCTCGCTCGCACTGAGACTACATCACGCGTTTGGCGGGGGAGGCAGATCGCTCTTCGCGAGGGTGGGGCCGAATCTCAAATTCAAACCGGGTTTGTGTGCGGGTCCAAGATATGCGTGATATTTTATAACTATTATGTTATGGGTGTTGCACAACATATATTATTATTATCAACTATGCCCTATGGGTCAACTATGAAACGGAAAAATAGCATAATATAGGATCTTTAAAAAAGGAGTAAATAAAGATGAATCCAGAGAAAGAACCCAAACAATGTCTACAACAACTGTAATAATAAATATAATAATAAAGTACTAAACCACACCTCAACAGGTCCATGAGTTTCACTTATTTAACTCATCTTAAAAAGAACATTTAGGCAGTTTTGCAGCGTTAAATAAATAATGTTCACATATTGTGTTGGTTTTATTGACTAGATTTGTCTCAAAAACACATTAAAACAGAGCAATGTTCCCTTTGAACAAATGAGCTCAGGCGCAATAAAAACATCTTTTTTTGGTACCTTTTTTCTCCCCTATTAGAGTACAAACTACATTCAAAAGTCATTGTACCATCAGAAATGTGTTACAACTTTTCTAGGAATCAATAAAATTAGCATATTTAAGTCATTATCCAGGCATCCCTAGCGTAGAAGAGATAGACGTAAATGTACAATGTTTTAGGTAAGTTACCAAGTGTTTCATAATACTTCAATAGAGCAGCTCACTATAGTTTTGTTGAATGCACAAGGGTTGTCATGGTTATTCTCACTAAATGGCCCTAAACAAAGTGAGTTTCCAGGAGAGCAACCCCAAGGCTCAGAAATAATACAGTAGTCAAGTTGTTAAATATTGTATTGCCTTTACGCAGCCCATTCTGTCTCAATAAGAGGCACTGCAATTTGTCAACGCGCTGAGTAAAATGAGCAGTCTTGGTTTGTGGGACATTTATCAGATGACAATGGAAGTGTTGAGGATTCTTAGGTCTATAAACTGTTCCGTGAGGAGCTTTGTACGGTCGTAGGTACATTTGACATTAACTCTCTAACACGTAACCAAAAGCTAAACCATCATTTCAATTCAAATTCCACTATTGCTGTAATTAGCCATTGTGTTCTGTTGTAAAACTGTCAGATCTACACAACTTTCAGCTGAATACTGCCGTTGTGTCATTGGGCAAGACACTTAAACCTCCCCGCCCCTGCGCCCCCTAGTGGCTTATCAGTGTAAAGCGCCTAGAAGGTGGAAAAATGCTGTATAAATAGTAACCATTTTACATAACATCGCTGGTTTATATTGCCGTTTGTCTGGTCAGCCAAGACTAAATACTTACTTTACAAAGACGTTTTAGTCTGGAATCATATCCTCCTATATATATATCCCAGAGTTTTGATGGGCATGATTGACAGATGGACAAACCAATCAGAGAAACAGCAGCTTACGAGTGTAAAAAAACAAACAAACCATAAAACAGCATGGATTTCTGCAGAATCAACAAGCGACTAAACTGTAGCTTGAGGTAAAAGAAGTTATAGGTTTTGTTCTGAATTATTTGAGAATATTCAAGGTGAGATCGGCGGTTGTGCTGGGAACGGAATAAAGAAGGTTGCGTGACGCGCTTCGGGCTCGGTAAGTCTGCAAAACTACAACACAACGTTAGCAAACATCACCGCACACCTTCAATTACCACGTCTCCGCATAATGAAGTCAATGGAGAAATACATGCATTATGTCAATCATTTCACATTTTTATTACAGCACAATGACGAAAACAAACTAAGAAACAGTCTGTATGATTATCCTTCTTGTCTGTTACTATGGGCCGCTAAGGGAACTTAAACTAAACACGTTATTACTTGAAAATGTCCAAACTTTTGTAGCGTTTAGTTCGTTTGGATCAGAGTTTTCACCTGCATTTTACCGGACGGCAGCCATCACAACAGCCCGTGCTCAAAGGCTGTTAGATAACCCCGCTTCTCCCTTCTGCCGGCGCAAATCAATGAAAACAAAGGTGCGAGAAGATTGCTTTAAAACTCGAAGCCAGGACTAGAGCAACAGGCAGTGCGAGAAAATCCCAAATGGTGCTGAGGACGTCATGATGTGCAGAGAGGGAACGAGACGGGTTGTGTTGTTTGGAGCGGTGAGTCATCTCCGGAGTTCAGTGGTCATGAAAACGCAGGGTGAAGATGTGAAGAGACACGGCAGACACGACCTCATGGTCAAAACACACAACACATGAGAATATATACTGATCGATATTACACCTCGTATCGAAACTAGAGACACTTTTGAATTAGTTGAAAAATAATACAATAAATAGCATGACATGGTAATAATACAGGAAACACTGATGTTTGTGTTATCTTTTTAATAATAATTCAAGTATCAAGCCTTTTTCTTAGTATCAAGAATCAGTTTGCATGTTTTAATCTATCAATACTGTACAACATTTGTACTTTAGAATTCCCAATAGTCAAAGGGAATGATTGCTTGGTCTGGCCCGAATTTAGTCATGCTCTGGAGCTTTTTTATTTCTCTTCTAGCCCTGGTTTAGTCCTGGTCAAGCCCTGCTCTCCTCTGACCACACCTCTGGTCCCAAGGTCCAGGTACGTGTAAGAAGTGGGTCGATCGGGTTTTTGTCTTGAACGACCTTCCGTTGGAACTGTTCGTTAGGCAGGCATTTGAAACGTAGCGTTTCATTATCTTTATAAGGTTTTATTGCTTGCTTGTTTTGAATGCCCCTGTGAAGCACCTCGTGCACCTTTTGGCTGTTGGAGCCATATACATTTTACTGATATACATATTCTGGGTTTAGTCCTAGTTTAGTCGGGGTTTTGATGTGGTTTGTATGCAAGTGTGAATATAGCCAAGAAAAATATCCTTCTGGCTAATTTTGGCATATTTGCATGTAATGTTTGTTAATATGCACTCTCCCTGAAAAATAATAATTATTATTTAAAAAAGAAAAGAAAATCACTATAAAAGTGAAGTGTTAGAATACATTTGACCAAAGTTGGGCTTATGATTATGCAATGAAACAGTTCATTGGGAAAGAGATTCAGTCGTATCTAATCGTCATGATGAGCTGGGGTCTGCATTGTTAATGTCAGGGAAAGGAATATTGACGGTGATTTGGTTTTGTTTTGTTGTTTTTTAAGACGTTTCCATCGATCAATATTAGGGGGAAAAAAGTGTTTGGTTTTTTCTTTTGGTCACATCGCCCCGCCCTTGTTGGGCTGCATCGTGTTAGCTCTACTCCATGTTAGGGAATTATCGTCAGCATGAACATCTCAATATTCTTTTGTTGGAATCTCAATAGTGATTTTCAGACAATATTTCAACAATGCTAAAATGCACTAAAATGCGCCTGAAAAGGGACTTGGTTGCAGTTCAAGTATCGCATAAAAATGAATGGACAATAAAATGAGGCACAACCTTTGTTTAGGAGATGACACAATGTTTCTGGTTTATTTTAAGGTCATTTTATATTTATAGACAATACTTCCCAAGTTTAAATATTTCATTTCTCCAAAGCAACAATTGCAAACACATTGTATATTGTATGATTCATGCAGTGGCTCACTGTACTTCATCTGCTGGCATGACCATTGTCACCTTCCTCTGTACAAATGACATGTTATATTTTGTGTTTTGTACTGATGTCTAGAGGAGCTTATTAAGAATCTGACTCTATGGTCTTTCTTCACATATGATTTATGATGAGGAAAATCCATATTTTCAATTTCACATAGTTTAGCTTTGTCACACAGAATAATACAAGAGCTCCAGCTGTCGACCGTTTTCAATTTCTCTGTCTATGTGCAGTACACGGCTCTTTTAATGTCAGCCATCTCCATCGCCATAGAAACTACACAGTTTTGGGGAAGAGAAAGAGATTTCCGCCAAGATAAAGCCATTAAAAATTGATGGCAATTTCTCTGCGGATGAATCAATTTGAGAAAGTCAGTCAGTGTCAAAATTCTGGGCAAACATGGAGCACTGTGTGGAGTTGGAGATTACCAAGAGGCGACGCAGCAAGAGGCTGTTTTTGAGAGGAGATTTGACCAACAAAAAAGGGTCAGACACTAATGGTACTCAAATCTATATGAATTATTCAAGTTTGTAATTGGAAAAAAAGACAGGGAGTTTACCTTAAAAGCATTGGAGACTGATAAGCATTAGTGTTTCAAATATTTGCTACATGAATGGCTAAAAATAGAGCAATTTTCTAACTCTGTTTGTCACTCACAAGGTAGGTTAAGTGTCTTGCCCAAGGACACATCAATCAAACAATCCTAGTACACTCGACACCCTGAGCTTTTACCACCCATATAGTAGAACAAGGTAAAACATTAATACAGTCAAATGCCCAAGGATTCCAATTAAAATGTCTATAAATGGATAATAAATGAAATGGATGTAATGATGTATCCAGCAGCTGAATTCATTCAACCATTTTGTAATTCTCTATAGCACAAATTGTTAAATATGAATATGTGATGCATTATTTGTATTGTAATTAGCCTGTAAACATGCTCTTGAGCACCTTTAGTTTGGAATCTCATGTTTTAGAACTAAACATATACTCTCTGCAGATGGAATTAAACACTTTAATATAAATATTTCAGCACATTTCACACTGGCCTGTTTACTTGCTGGTCTCGGAACGCAGTTGTACTGATCGTGATTAGACGGGAGAAATTCACAGAACGAGTCTGGAGATGATTTATAGACTTGAAAAACACAGAAGATTCAGAAGAAGAGCCAGGTCACAGATCGAGGAGGGTTGCATACTGTACATTTAATTTAGTGTTACACAGTGTTTTCATTCAGATGTGTATCATATTCTTACATTCATAGCTGGGTTCTTAGAATTGTAATTTTCTGAAACTAACATATTTTGTAACAGAACACCTTAGTTCATAAAGTGTGGGACCAGTCATCCCTGAGCCTGTCACACACGGAGACCAGGGAATGAGAACTTCCAGCAGCAATAACTAAGAAAATATTGTTTTATTCATTTTTGTGTTGGCCATTATTATTTATTTTTATTTGATTATATATAATGTATCTTCATAGCCTGTATTAGTGGATAGTGGGCTGTACAAACGTTTATCAGAGCATCTGAATGTATGTATCTGTGGTAACAAAACAATCACTACTCTGTAAACATGAGGTCCATTGCACAAAAATAAACACTGAGGAAAAAAACGGTTTTAGCCTTCTTGGTTTGGCCAGGTTCATTAAGCAGCTTATGCAGAAGCGGCACAGCACAGCGCTAAAGAGCTGGGACAGGGCCCACACCAGGGCCCAGCAAACTACATGCATGACAGGGCTGTTTAAGTATTGCATCTGGACAAGGAGTCGTGTTGCACGACTCCTTCGCCCCCCCCCGGGCGAATACTCCCCTCAACCACCCCAAAAAACGCCACTGGCTTAATCAACTTACTGAACAGTCTGACAAAAGCAATATGCCACTCATTGCTCAATCCAGACAAGCAATCATTCCCTTTGACTATTGGGAATTGCATCAATAGTAGAATATTGATAGATTCTTCATACCCTTTAAAACATGCAAACTGAAATGCATTGCTCAGCCACCAATCCATTCCCTCTGCAGTGATGTCTCTCTATTTTTGATTAGAGATCGCTTACCCTGACCGGAGGCACTTTAATTAAAAGTCTGATCAGAGCTCTATAGATAACATTCAGACTCTAGTGCATGCTGCATCTTCTATAGCACAAACATGTCTACAACCTTTTCTCCCAGAGAGCTTCTTTTGTAAAACAAAAAGAGAGCTCCTGCAAGAAACTGATTGAATATAATGGTGACAGTTGCCTCCGATGCCTATTAAACATAAACCATACTCCATGTGTTAGTGAGGCAAATTATACATTTCCAAAGGTATAGGAATCATATATCCTCATCACTGACCCTTCTCAAACATATTGACATCGTTCCCATGACCACGGGATTTGTCTTTCCACATGGTTGTTTCAGAAAAGAGAAGCCACACTGGGTTTAGAGACCGTGTTGCAGCTGAAAGATCATCACCTTCAGCATTTATCCAGTAGCTGACTTATTTTTTTGGACAGGCAGTAATTATGTATACA
The DNA here is from genome assembly GCA_015082035.1 of Chaenogobius annularis. Lineage (NCBI taxonomy): Eukaryota > Metazoa > Chordata > Actinopteri > Gobiiformes > Gobiidae > Chaenogobius > Chaenogobius annularis. The sequence continues at coordinate 629,578 of BJKM01000228.1, forward strand.
GTGAAACCACAACCACGTTCTCTCATCAGCATTGGTGTTAGCACTCCCTCTATTGGCAGCAGAGGAAATTACCATGGGGAAATAAACAAAATCTAGCATGGATCGACACACAATTGTAATGCATGTGATTTAATGGCAGAAAAAGTCTGGCGATGAGTTATGAACTTAATAACAGTACAGAAGACCTCTTGATTTGTACGTTTGACGTCACAAAATTGGGAAATTTGGGTTTTTGTGAGGCTCAGAGGCAAAGGAATGGTTAAACGCTCCAAAAAGTCCCTTTTGCATGATATTTCCTTCTAGAGCAATTCGCATCTCTAGCTTCATTTGTGAACGCCAACTGTCTGGACAATCTGAGGAATATCGCGTTGGTTTTGGGTTTCAAAGGTTAGCTGACACTCAGATTATTTACAGCCATCGTTCATGTGCCACAAACGATTTTGAAAGGCTTGCGAAACGGAATATATATGGTCCTCAATAGCACATCTGGGCAGAGGGGAGCGTGATATGTAATTCATGATGACATACATTCACAAAATCTGACACATTTTGGCGTTCGCTTGAATAAGCACAGACAGAAAGCAGTAGAGACAACATCCAATGGGAAATGTCTTCTTTCAGCAGAGGAATACAAATCAGGGCAACATTACACTAACATGCAGCATCAAAGCTTCACATATGGAGAAATCTTTGATCAGATTCCCAGTGCTGTCTTGGAGCCAAATGGTATGGGGAAAATACAGCTTATCAGGTTTATTATAAAAAGCCCACAGTTGAATTACTATTTTATTCATATTCTATACTATGTTTGAATGCATCAATATTTCAGAATATATTCATAATGCCGATAGCTTGAAGGTGGGAAAGTGCTATATAAATACAATGTAGTAATGTAGTAGTAATGAGTATCTGTGTGGCTTGGTAATGTATGTATTTGCAACCAGGTAAAATAGGAGTCGTCACTATCAGATCGGTCATGGCAGATACTTTTCACAATAAATGTAGCTTGTTTTCTTCGTTTTGATTCCCTCAGATGACCGTTGGTGGCAAGTGCGCTTGGGCGTATGAGTGTCATTGGCTGGAAGTATATGGTTTTGTCAGAAGGTGGTCTGCAATTACACTTTGTTACTCTAGTTTTACCATGTCGGCTTGACTGACTGACAATTAAAATGCAGTGCTGTCCTCTGTGAGATAATGGCACAAAAGGAGAAAAGAATATGTGTGAGATCCAGATTTGTCATGGCCGGGACAGTATTTTACAATGCAGTTTATTTTAATAATTTTAGGGATATTGTATTAGTTTTAATACTATTTTTTTATGTCATGTCAGCATGAATAAATTGAATAATAAAAATGAATAACAAAAGTAAAGCTGAATGGATGTGAAGGCACAATAAGGTGGAAAAGAAACAAATCAGGAGTATATACTTAAATTTCAGACATCAACAATATTTTCTAAATGTAATACTCCTCTAATGCAGTATGAAGACCTTTGAATAAGGGCGATAATATTACTATCAAAGATTATATCACGGTGGTCAAGTGGTTAAGGCACAGTATATGAGTTCGAATCCCAACTCCGACATTGACTGCATGTCCTCCCTTCTCTCTCTCATCCCTCATTTCACACTGTCTTTCCTGTCAAATAAAGCCTTCGGTCCAAAAAAATAATAATTATATCCCGCTTTTTACGCATGCACCATTAACCTTTGGCAAACTGTCACTTTCTCTAAACGGACAGGACATGTATGCAGGCACGATGTTATAAACCAAACAACAAATACTCAAATACAACTAAAGGGTACTATATGAACGAAAGAAAGCCACCACTCGGAGGGATTGCTGCTGCTAATTGGGGTTGCTACTAACGATTATTTTAGCAGTCGACTAGCCAGCGACTTAAGTCAAGCAATTATACATTTAGACCTTCTGAACTATGGAGACTGTAGGCTTCTAGATAGAGAATATTCATTAATAAAGTGTCTTATGTTTGTATCGTCCAGGGAACTATGACTACAATTATGTTTTTATATTATATGATTCATTGTCGCAGCCCTACTATTAAAATAATGCCTGCTGTATGTGTAAGTAGATTATAAGAGTATTTCATATTGAGTCATTCTCCAGGTTTTGACAATGGTAAGAATCACATTCATAACACTTATTATTTCACATCCCCATTGTCTGGAGGAGGGTGCTCGGTCTTGTTTTGCCAAATGCAGTGTTTATATTTTGGCTCGTGTCTCCTCATTCACTGTCGGCCCCCTGAGCCTTCTGCCTATTCATGTTGTGAGGAAATGAACTGCGAGCGGGCGTCTGAGCACCCTCCTGCGCTGCAGCATTGATTAAAGAATAGCCTTGTCATCCTAAAATGTTAATTCAGGCATCAAACACATTAGTCGATATAACAACCATGTAATAGGACTGTGTTGCTGCTCGCGGCCCACTCAGGCTATTGGGAATTTGTTTTGTAATCAGGACCATATCCGATGACCAAAGCCAGAGCAGAACAGACACTTTTGTAGAGACGGTGGCTTAGTCGGTTATGGCGTCCGCTGCACTGGAGATGGTTGGTTTGAGCCAAGCTTCCATCAATGTAAACTGTTGTCGTGTCCTTGGCCCAGACACTTCCGACGCCTGCAAACACAGGTGTATGAATCTGAGTCTGAGGTGAAGAGACTCGAGTGCCCAATCGAGACGGTAAAGTCTGTCTACAATTAATGTTCACAGGAGAGTTACAATAGAAGCTATATCATATGATGAGGCAAATATGGGTACTCCTGACTAGGGAGAAAACAGATCACGATTTTTATGACCAAAAACAGTTTGATCAGCTTTACAACATCTTAAAAAAAGTTAATTTAACATAAACAGCCAGAAAAACGAGAAATACATCAGGCTTACTATTCAGCGGGACTAGAAATGATTTAATTTTTGCTCCTATTGTTACGATTATTCTTTTTTACTTGCATGTTTTTTGGGTTGATGGGGGAAACCGGAAACATGCCAATGTGCCAACCAATCCCTACTCTTCAGGGACAAGAAAGAGTACAAATACAAATACTGATTGAATTAGATGGAGTTAACGCAAATAATGCTGTCGCTTCACTCTAAATAATAAATGAAATTAAACTTGAACATGAGCTCCCATTCCCCATGTGGGACCGACTGAATGATTGGTAAATTAAAAACGTTTCCAAATCAACACCAGATACTCATGTGCCTCCCTAAAGATATCATTTGATACAAGGTAAACAAACGTAGGCAAAAAGGTATATAATTAACGTTTGTACATATTCGCTCAGTCGACATCGGAGCATTTGGCAGAGAATATCCTGCCTCCCACCGCATCCCGCTCTCAAAAGCTACTCAGACACTTTGTAAACATAAGTGCTGCAGGGATTTGAGAACAAAGTCATTATTATTATGATAAGTTAGCTTTGGCTAAACTTTACTGCATGACAATCAGTGACAAAGTCCGTGATGCTGCTTCAAACTTAAAGATGCTGTGATGTCGTCTGAAAACCAGCTTCCGCCAGCGGGGCCGCGGCGTTAGCATTAGCACAGCTCCAGACCCTGCAGCAGCTAATGAAAAAGAGAGACAGGAGGCCAAAGCTCAATGGCCTTTGTACACTTCAGCAGAGCATTGTGGGTAAAAGGACGCTGTAATGGTGATTAGCAGCGTTGGAAAGGTCACGCTGGATAATAAAGCGCTTTATTTTAAAAGTCTGTTATGAAAATGACCTTTTCACCTGGTCATTTCTGGAGGTTACATAAATCAAAGGCTGTGGAGGAGATGTGGACGGAGGTGAGATTAAATTATGACTTTGCGACACAAATACAGGTCTACATTAATTATAGATCAAAAAAATATACTAAGAAGCATTCAGATCACCAAGGTTTGTGGATGTTTTACACCAGGGGTATAACACCAGGACCATCTAGTACCAAGCCCCAGAGGAAAGATATGATTTATCTTTTAAAACCACGTTTTATTACCACGCTTTTCTTGTGTTTTAAATATAATGTAAATTAACCTGGTAAAAAGCAAAAATTAGCAATTTGTTATTTTTTTCTAACAATAGGGTTAGGTTTGTATGCATTTTGCAATGTTGTTACAGGCCCCGCCCCCTCTCACTGGTCTGTCCTTTCAAGAAATTTGTTTTACACAATTTGTTTTACACAATTCAAATGCATAATAGTTGTGTTGTTATTTTTTGTCCTATTTTTGATTAATTATAACAAACAAACAAAACAATACTGACCAGACAAAAGGTGCTATAGTATGATATCTGACTCACAAGAACATATTTGTTTAAAAAAAGACAAAGATATCTATAGGCACATATAGAATATTTAAAAGAAGTTCCCTTGTAAAATGTAATACTTCATACAAATCCAGTGGCTTTTTACAGACAAAAACATAATAATTATATTTTTTTCTCCACAAATGTCTCCACTTGTTATCCCGTTAATGTTTATTTCATTTCATATGGGACAGTGCACATTAATCAGCATGTGTTAATCAGCAGGCTCATTTTCCTGTGTGTCCCATTGGCAGGTGGATGCAGACAGAAATATAAGACATGAAACAGGCATAACAACGATGAGGATCAGATAATAGACTAAAACATGGTAAAAGCACACACTACACACACTACACACACAACATACGTTGAAGAGAGACATGACAATAGACAAAAAGTATCACAATCTCCTCAACAAGACAAGAAGAGGTTTGTTCACATTATGTTCTCACGTCTGATTGTTTAACACTTCCGCTAAAGCTCTGAAATGACATCATGTTCCTCGGTTCTGTTGGACCAGATTCAAGACTGAAACAGCAGACTGTCCAAAGGAAGTTTTTCTAAAGAGGATTTTGCACTCTCCTCTGCTCGACACTCGAGTATTTGTACTTGTATAAACTCTTTCTGGGGAAGGCCAGACCATGACAGGTTTTGTAGACCAGAATTATATCGGCATAGATAAAAATAGCTTATCCAGTGTTTTCAAAGTCTGTGTGTATCATTTATGTGAGAGAAAAAAATGGTGGCGTTGATGGACAGTTTTGAGGCCTCTGTGTTTAAAATTCACCCGAATAATTCACATTTCTCGCATTTTCAACATGCTTTCTAAATGACAATTGCGAGTCCAGAATAACACCCACATACTTGTACCCTTGTACCACCTGTAGGGCTTGCCCATCCACCATAACGTGTTTGTTTACCTCTAAACATACAGCAAACAAACGGAAATGCTCGAGATTCCCTCACGGAGAGTCTCGGAGGACGAGACCCGAGCCCGAGTCCAGAGGCAGACAGACGAGACGGGGTCAGAACACGTCGACAGACAGAACCGCCCCTCGCCCTGCTGCCGTGCGCCTCGGGTTTAACACACTGGATGTCCATTGGCCAGCTGCATTTGTCCAATAAGACGACAGCGGGATTGTCTACGTGCGTTATGTTCAAATGTAACGTGTGTGAGATCGTGCGGAATCTACACTCTTTCAATCCTGAACTGACACTATCACACAGGTTTGAAATCAATATTAAAATGTCATGTTTCCGTGGCGCGCATTTTAAGTCTTGAGTTACATATTTATGGGGAGTTTTTCAAGCGTCAATATTTCCGTCTCTTTATCTTATAAGAGGCATCTTTTGAAAACAAGGGTATTTGGCACCGCAGCTTCGTCCGCCTCATCGCCACGGCCGTCAAAACAAGCTCTTCGGCTACAAAGAGAACAATGCAGAAGTGATGGAGGATGAAAAGAACGTGAGGCGCGGGAAGTTTATAATGAGACAGCGCAGAATCCATACTTCAAAGATAAGTGGAAATGTGGTCATTCAGTTGGTCGAAAGAGCATTAAAACAAACTTATAATAAATATATGTTGAGAAAGAATAAAATAAAATAAATAAAATAAATAAAATAAATAAAATAAATAAAATAAATAAAATAAATAAAATAAATAAAATGAAATAAAATGAAATAAAATGAAATAAAATGAAATAAAATGAAATAAAATGAAATAAAATCATCTAAAATCATCTAAAATCATCAAAAAAATCATCTAAAATAATATAAGAATACAAAAAGTAATACAATAAAAAGTTACTCGGTTTAAAGTTATGGGCCAAAGTATAAATGTTATATGATGCTCTATCAATTTAAAACCCCGTTGCCATGACAACTGTTAAGGGCGGGGTCACAGAACCCTGTCAGAAAATGACTTTTTCAAAACACTAAAATCGCTGCAGTCTACATACAAAATAAAAACTAAAAGCAGTAGTTTTTGTGTAACTATAAAATAATAACCCACTGTAAAACATGGAGCACTTGAACCAGACTTTAAAAATTTTGGTTCACAATGTACAAAATCAAAAACAGAATTATTCATTTTGATAGCAAACAACTTAATTCTAGTATCAAAACAAACAATACAATATGTTATTCTAATAAACTACTTGATCCTGTGCATTCAGGCAGCTCTGAAATTCAATGATGCGTTGGATTAAAATAAAACACAATATGTTAATTAAATGGTGAATTGTAACGTTTATACAGCTCTTTACATCAAGGCATCAATCCGCCTGGACTAAATCTAATTTTTATTGATATCGGCTTCAACTTTGAAATGGAAATAGCCAAAAAAGCAGCAACAAATGCTCCGTGTCCAGTGTCTGCCAGTCCATTTCTCCAACAGCAGCTTTACTCCGCCTTTTAGTTAACAAGAAATTCTAGGCGGGATTTGAAATTGGATTTTTCTCTGTGCATGGCTTGTGACCACTTACTGTATAATTAGAGTAAATCACACAACAGAGGCCAAAAGAGTGTCAGCTTAACAAAGAGTGTTTATACTCCAGAAACTGCTTCAGTTTGAATTGGGGCTCATTTTACTCATTTTAGGGGAAAAACCTGACCAAACTAACAAAACATTTCACTGCAATATACCGTTGTTTAAGCGCTCTCCATCTTTGTTTTACAAGTTTACATGTTTTTTCTTTATGTGACAAAATTCTGTTCTGGTCTTGGTAAAAAGACTATGCTTTAGCAAAGTACACAAGTACTTGAAGTACAAATCTGTCGTTGAGATTGTGTCTTGTTTTGCTGAGTAACTGCGACGAAAGCGCCATGAATCACGGCGCTCAGATGGACAGTGTCACGGCTCAGAACATTTCACTTTGTGCTCCAATATAATCTAAATCCAAATCTAGCACACTATTATGATCAGTACAACAGTTTACGAAGAAAACATCAGATTCTCTGTACAGCTTCATTGGTTCTTTTATAGTTTTATTTATGGTTTAATTTATAAAGAACAATATAATGCATTCTGAAATAAAATTAGAACAAGAATTCATCATCATCTTGTATAAAAGTGGATTAAATTTAATTATGTGGACATTTCTTCACTAGTTAAAACATAATTATACTTTTGTGCAGAGCCTTGAACAAATCATAAAAAGCATCTCTCGAGCCAAAATGTACATCATTATCAGTGTTTTCAGGCTCATGGGGCAGGGGTGGACTGGCGTGAAGCAGTTTAAATGCTGCTAAAAACAATAACTGCTTGGAGTGAATGATCAGATGAAGTTGTATGGACACCACTTCATGACATCAGCAGGTGGAACCGGGCGTTTGAACTCTTGAGAAGGAACACGTGTAAAGAAAAATGATATTATTCAAGTCTTAAAGCGACGCCGCCTAACTTTTGCCTAACAACATTTCCACGGAGACAAATGAGAGATGTACTGCTCACATGACATAACCTCAGCAGGCTTTTCTGCACGTAACCTCCACATCGTAACTACTCTGGCCGTCTTTCACCTTTAAAACACAGTTAAACATGTTGATGCTGGTGCACATTTACACTGAACGTCTGCGATTTTAAGCCGTATTGTTATCTGCCACACTTCAGCCCAGAAGCATGAATAATTCCACTAATGCAACCCAGTCTCCTCGCACCGCTCACTGTTGCGTAACATAATTAATGCTTCCAGGTCAAATTATATGCAATGTGTATATTTGAGAAATACATGGCGCGCTGCCTTTTTGCATTATATTTGATAAAACTGGGTGACTTGTGAGGTTAGATGTTGGACGTTGGATTCAGGTAGATGGGCAGTGTCCTCAGCCAAAGTCAGTGTTTCATTACTTAGAAAAAGAATGTAATTGGTCGGAGGAAGCCAAAAATTGAGGTATTAGTGAATAGGCCATTAATCATCTTTTATATCCATGGTCCATTAGGTAATGTCGAATCCTGCTCGGCGGTTTTTGGTACAAGTGTGATTTTAATCTCTAAACTGACCACGTGTCTCCCTGACGTCTCCATGGGGAGGTGTTCTGGGCATGTCACACCGGGAAGAGGCCCCAGGGAAGACCCAGGACACACTGGTGGGACTGTGTCTCTCGGCTGGCCTGGGAACGCCTCGCGATCCCCCCGGAGGAGCTGGAGGAAGTGTCTGGGGTGAGGGGAGTATGGGAGTCCCTGCTTAGACTGCTGCCCCCGCGACCCGGCCCCGGATAAGTGGAAGAAGATGGATGTATGGATATTATGCATTTATCTGCATGGTTACACTCTGACGTCCTAGGGCAGGGGGGTCACACGCTCAGGGAGGGCCGCGGGCCAAACTAATGTATATTGAAACAATCATATATAATCGTATACAAAACATTGAAAGACTTTATATAGTAATACTTATATTTGGACACAGTTTTCTGCAGCAGGTGAAAGAGAATACCACGTTTTAGTCCGTTTTCAGGCATTAGCATCGTGCTGCGTGAATGACTTATGATGAGTTCTGATGTGAAATGTTCATATCAAAGACCTCAAACTCAATATCAGTTTAAGCATCAGTTTAAGTGATAAACTAGTGATAAACTATAGCCACGTGAATAGAATTCTGATTGTTCTGACAGTTGTGGCTGCAGCAAAGGCTCTTGGGACCTGTAGTACGAGTAGTAAGAACGCTGTATAGCCATCATAAATTAAATCATATAAATTAGAAATGTTTTGCGGGCCGGATTAAAACACCTGGCGGGCCGAATTGGGCAACATTTTTTAAATTGCAATCTAGAAAAAGAAACGGAGCCACTGACTTCTTGCTGAACACTGTGGCACTCATTTCCACCTGGTCCTTTACGGCACGTCACCGTAAGCATCGCCACAGCAAAGCGTCGTGCAGGCGGACCGAGCTCACAGCCTCGACTACGGAGCGCCGCGGATCATGCTACGGTGGGCTGCGGATGCTGCTCAATCAAAATGCATCACCGTTTTAGACAAAAACAGAGTAGTGGGCAAGAGAAAGAGAATAAAGCTCACCGAAACATGTTTTTAATCACTGTAAACCCCATTTTGAGTGGGTCATAGAGAAGGGAAAACAATTATAACAATAAAAGCGCTTAAAAGTCGATTTAGCATAATACGTTCCTTTGATGTTGATGCAATTAGATCTGTGCAATTAGTTTCATCAAGTCTAGTTCCAAAGTAATGGATCACGTTTAGTCCTAGACATCTTGTTAAATCAAAATGAGTTCAGCTTTAGACCCAGTTTATCTCATTCAAGCCAAATATCCACAGAGACGCACATATATTTGAATTAAACGACCCTTCGTTCCATCCTCCAGTCTGCAAACTCAGGGTTACCTCCGAACACGCTCCCAAACAAGCCCATGTGCTCAAGTAATCAAGCCTGACATCACATTTAAGCTAATGCTGCAAACTGGACACGGTGCATTTGTTAAATATTAACCTCCGCAGCCAGCGAACAGCGCGTGTTTCTCCACAACACGCTTTACAGTCGGCTGGTTAGCAGTATGAACAGCCGACGGGCCGGAAGTAAAGACAATAACTCAAGGACAACCGCCTGATCTGACCACTGTGGCATTGTGGGTAAGTGTCGTGCAAGGTTCATCCCAGGCAAAGACACAGACGTGCAGAGGCTAAGCAGACTGTGAATAATTTAAACTATTAAGTGGCGAAGGCTATATGCAAAAGCTGAACTATTAATAAGAAAATACAATGCGCTTTTTTGCTTGTAGTGGTTAGAGAAAGGAAGGACTTTTTAATTGTTGCCATGGAGATATACAACATTAGAATATTGAGTATATCAGCTATGATTGAATGTTGCCTCAAAAAGAGACAGAAACATCCAGTTTAAAGGTGATATTTCTGCCCGTTTGTTGTACATTTTTCGGTTTCTTAGCATTGTTAAAATACTGGTTGAATATTGTTATCGAGATATCTGGTCAGTATCGAGCAAAACATGAGGAAAACATGAAGTATGCAGTAAGCCATTCATCCACGCTTGGATTGGCACACATTAGGTTTGTGTGTCAGGTCAAATCATTTGTCTAAACTTCTTTATCTTTATTTTAGTCTAAGAAATAAATAGCTGTAGAATGAGTTTCCTTTTAAAGAGAGCTCTAAATCTATGAAAGGTTTGTGTATCCTTGTTTACTAGGGATGGGACACAATTTCCAGGAGACGAGACGCGAACATGGGGTCCATGAGAATCGAGATGGGACGAGATTTTGACATGAGGAAGATAAGAGAACCTTTGTTTGTCCCACAATGGGGAAATTCCAGAACAGCAGAAGAATAGGAACATGCAATAAAAAAACAGATGAATAAAGATAAAAAATAGACTTAAATCTATAAGGAGAGCAAAAAAATCATAACAATAAGTGGCTATTGTGTGCTTCAGTTCACAATTTTGGCCTCAATATTTTGTATTTGTAATTACATTTTTGCTGTTATTGAGCTACTGCTTGTCTGTAAGTCACCAACGTTAATCCTTGTTTTTCTCCAAACCTGACGTAAACACATGGCAAACTCACACAAGATGATTTTCCCCTTGAGTGCACAAACTTGTAGCAAATTAGTCTTGCGAGATCCCAGTCTGTCTGTGCGCGTGTTCCCACTAAACTGTGCTTAAACCCAGGTCTGTAACAGGACCAAACTAAATGTCTACATCAGGACAAAAATGGACTGAAGTAAAAGAATATTAACTGCGAGTTAAGATCCTAAAAGCAAAAACAAAGGTCAATTTATATCGCAGATGTCATCTTTTTACCACCACACCTTAAAATGATGCATGGAATTTAAGCATTATCACTTCCATTCATTATCACGCAGAAGACTACAGTGAAAACACCATGCATAGTCCACCATATGACTGCACTCCTCATAAACTGTATTATCATGACTTCTAGTGGTCTGACCTCCAGCTGCAGTAATAACTACAGCTCTGCTCTACACAGCGGCCTTTGTATAGCGTCTTATAAGAAACATGAAACATGAGGCAAACCCCGGCTTTGCCTTCTGTGTGCGTTTCATCCTCTGTGAAGTGTTCCTCTTTGTACTCCAGTAATAAGGCCTTCCATATCTGTAATTATCTTAGCTGTGCTGCCTAGGCCACGCCGCGGTTTTATCTGAGCCAATCCCACTCATTATAGGCATCTCTGTGTGCATAGGGCGACTGTGTGTGCAAGGAAACGCACAGGAGGGGCGACAACCAGGAAAACCTGTTTTATAACTACACGAGTCTCAAACTGTGGTGCAGGGGAAACAATGGCCAGTTCTTGTGTGGACCTACTTTCAGCCTTGGATGATTTTTTTTTCCCAAGCGCGGGTTCTCGACCAGAGGCCTGAGAGCTTGAGGGTTCTTCAGTGTCTTTGCTGTTCCGAGCACTGCACTTTTCTAGACTGAGATGTCTGATGTTTTTCCAGGGGTCTGCTGTAGGCACTCTTCCAGTTTGGGGGTCAATGCCCTGAGCGCTCCCATGACCACGGACACTACTTTGGCCTTCATCTTCCACGCCGTCTCCAGCTCCTCTCTGAGTAGTTTCTCGTGTTAATTTTTCCGGATGTTGCCATCTCTTGGTATTGCCACGTCAACCACAATGGCAGCTTTTGACAAATCTGGTATGAGGAGCAAGAATTTATACTGCCCTAGGGGAGGAGTTTTACCCTGAATCTTGCTTGTACTTTTGTTTTTGTCCTGTACTTTCTTACAGAACAATAATGACCTGAGTCGAGTCCAACACATCCAGCTGAAATGTCTGAAACAACTTGTTCTACCACACAAAGTCTCCAAACTCGACATTTAAATGCATGTCATGCGTAACTCTTCTAGTGGAGGATACATTAGCTGCTTGTCTCCATGGTGATGTGTTTGCTTTGAATATTTCACAGTATGCATTGTACACGCAATATGCACTTGTACTGTGTGTAACTTCAGGCAGATGGTTTCGTTTAATGCCATACTGTAACGCAAGAACATCTCCTTGGAGACAAACCGGTTGACTACCTCCAACAGAAAAGTTACACAGTGCATCTTTACGGACCAAAACACGACAGAATAATGTCAACTGTAAACTGGACACATGCAAAAAGACTTTTCAGAACAAAGACAATGATAATATTAAATAAAATTGCAAACATAAGATAAGTATTTTAAATTTTTTATCAATGATGCACTTTATTCTATCTAGAAGTTTCCGTAGGCAGCATATTTACACTTTTATCAGGCTTAAAATTGATACAAAAGTCTCATTGTACAACAGAAATAATCATTTGACTTGTCGACTACTAAAATCAACAACATTTTGACTAAGAAACAGCAACAATTAATGATTAAATGACTTTACTAACGAACCAACATGTCCATCAGGTAGAAAACCGTAAGATTTGCTCGTGATTTGCATTTTGCTTTCGCTGCTTCCATTTCCACAAGATATTGCAGAGCTGGGTAAAAAAATGCAGTCTGACTCAGAGCTGCGAGGCACATGTTTGAAAGGCTGTCCCCGGAGGCTGCAGAGGTGAGGCCTTTTCCAAGCATATCCAATAAAAAAGAAAAAACACTGTATTTTAATCCACTCTCCGGCAAACACACAAAAGCAACAAGCCCGGCCTTCTGTTATCTCCCCCTGTCATCGCTACAGTCCCCCCGTCTCCAACACGCGTCAACACCGACGGCAACAAGAGCAGGGGAAGGTGTGTGTCTTTGCAGAGTTTTATCACACTGGATCTCCTCAAAGCAACGCTGTCCTGGAAATCCCATGTCCCCAACGCTTTCGAGCGAAACACGGGCCTGTAAACGTAAACGAGATCAAATCGAAATCGCAATCTGAACGGTCGCGATTGGCAAAGCTGCGAGTATGTTGTAGATAAAAGAACTAAAGTATCGTCGATGGTGTTTTAGTTGAACCAAATTGTGTGTGTGAGTGTGTGTGTGTGTGTGATGGGTTTTACTGTATATCTTTTGTAATAAAGCTGATGATGATGATGATGATGATGAAGATGATGGAAAGTCGACCAATTGTTTTATTTGGATTCTCAGCATTTACATGAGAAAACAGTGGAAAGAAGAAGACATGGAGTGAGCTGGCTGAAACATTCAGGAGTTTAATCTTCAATTGTACATATAAATGCATTGTTTCCTTGTACTTTTCTGTATAAATAGTAATTTTTTGTATGAACATGAGTCCTGGACCATCTGAAGCCTGTCCGTCCTGGTTCAGTCTGGTTCGCGGTTCAGTCCTGGTTCAGTCCTGGTTCAGTCCTGTTCAGTCGTGGTCAGTCGTCAGCCTGGTTCAGTCCTGGTTCAGTCCTGCACCATCTACAGCCTGTCCGTCCTGGTTCAGTCCTGGACCATCTACAGCCTGTCCGTCCTGGTTCAGTCCTGGACCATCTAGAGCTGGTCCATCCGTGGGAGTAGGTAGAAGCTGTGGTTCTCCTTGTGGTTCCTATTTATTCCCACTGTTTTTGTTGGTAGTTTTTTCCTGTGTGAGGCAACTGCTGACTAGGTTTTAGAACAGACATAATTATATAATATGAATGTGCCGTCTCTTAAATTCATTATAATTCAAGCTGTCCAGTTTGGACTTGTTTTTAGGAACATCTGGAGAACCCCTGATAATGATTGGTCATGTAGAGTTTGAGAGTGTGTCCAAACACCTCAAATAACTTTCAGTTTGTCTAAAGTTAAACCAAAGTAGATTTTGAGATACTTTTGAATGAATGTTTAGCATTTTTAAACTTAAGAGTTCTGTATTAAACATTCGGACACTACATTTACCAGTAGTGACCTCGCATCTTATCGGGTCTTTCTATGTTTTCTGCAACACCCTTGGATGTTTAGCACATCTGCCAGTAACGTAGTAACTGTGCGTACGTTTTTGGACATTCAGTCATGAGCTCTATTCAACTCTGATCAAGAATCCTGCATGCAAAAGCCTGGTGCTAATTTCTCATTAACTTGATCTTTCTTTATACATTTCTCAACAAATTTGGAAACAAGTCTGCACCGAATGTGAAGCTTCATTTTGGGATTATAAATACAATTTGACTTTACGTTGACATATTCAGAGAAAAAAACAAAACAGAAAACACATAAATGAATACATGAAAGTGATCAGAATACAAATGCAGTATCAGTTAAGTTATTTTGATTACATGAAAAAAACACTAAATATAGCTTGTTACAGTAATCTCTGCCTCTTTTATTGGAAATGTTGAGCACAAATCCAGGCGTGTTCAGATGCTTGACTGAGAGATTAGCCACCTCTGATCCTGTGTTACAGCGGATCATTTATTTAAAGCTCCGTCATCAGAAACATCAACTACATTCTCTGTCTCTGGATCACTAATAACAGCCTCAAAAGCAGAAAGACAGATAAAAGTTAAGGTGAAAAAAACAAAAAAAACAAAAACAGTGATTTTCAAAAGCAGAGTAAAAATGACCATAGTAATGCTGTATGACTTTACTGTAACTCTCACACCGGTTCTACTACCTACTTAGAGGTGGGCAATAGGTGGGAGCAATATTGATGAAAAATGATTATCTCAGTATTTGTTTTGCATTATCTGGATACAAATAATCAGGAATGTGCAAAACGTGCCAGTAAAAGGTCAGGGTTGAGGACAAATACCTTTTTTTGAACCCTTTTTTGGAAGATTAACTTGATGTCTCTGTTAATTTTGTTTTAATCCCTCTTTTTCTATTTAAATCATTTATCTACAGAAAATGTATGATATGTTTATGATATGATTAGATAACTTTGCAAATATACAACAATTGCAGCATTATCATCAATATTGACCAAAAAAGAAATGTCATTTTTACAACTTTTTCTCCAGATAATATCCAGATACAGATATTATTTTGGATCTATTCTTATGACACAATACATACAACTCTAACACTACTTTGTTTGCACTGTTCATAATGTTGTTTTTGCTACAGCTCAAATGCAACTCATCTAAAAAGGTTTGAACATCCCACTTTCCAATCAAAAATGTATTTGATTTGAGTTTTTCTCCACAAGGCTAAACATTTTCTACTAAACATTTCACGCTCAATTCATATTTCGCATCATATCGCAAAAATATATCAAACTGTCAAACTGTAGAAAAGTCTGGATCATAAATAGATCACAAACTAAGCCTTATGCAACTTAAAAAAATAAATATGATCTCTGTCTTTTCTGAGTTTGACTGCACTAACGAGCACACAAACACGGCCATAAAGAAAGATATTTTTTCAAAGTTCCTTCAATTAGCAACATGTACGCGACGTATTACCTATAACGCTTCGCTCCAGAGACATAGACAGGCTTTGAATAATTAATCTATTTCCAAACTTCTTTCCTCTACGCTCAGTAATGCTTCGTAAATGATCTCGTCGTGACTTCTTGCTTTTATCCGCGAGTTCTTCAGGGAGGCCATTTTAGTGATGGACGAGACGATTAGCATTCCGAGATGTCCCGAAACAATGTAAAGCCGCCGTATATAACGTATAATCTTGCTAATAGCTTCCCGAGTTTGTGCTTTCGAGGCAAGTTGCTTGAACAATAAATGTGAAGTCGAGTTTGCTGTTAGAATTGTTGATATCTCTTGGGTTTTGTTACACGGATAATGTAGCTCAAGTTGATAAGGTTTTTAAGATATCGGGAATTTGAAAACTTTTCCACCCAAAAAATCAGATCAATTTCGGATGAATTGTCAGTGATGTCTTAGTCGACCAAGGTTTTTATCAGTCACCTCATTATTTTATTAGGATTTTATGGATTTATCATGAGTTAGTTGAAGTTTATCTCCTCTTTTTAAACTCGATGTGTTGTTTTCTTTTCTTTTTTTCTTTTTTAATTCCAATGATCTTGTGAATGCTTCTGCCAGTGCCACGCCACTCGCTCTTTAAGTCGACCAATCAATGTACAAGGCGTATTTTCAGTCGAACAACCATTCATTTAGTCGACTACAGCTTTAAGGGGGGAAAAAAAGCAAAGATTGCACAAACATTCACAAGCAAACATTCATCTTCTCACAGCACGTTTGTGGATGATGAATCAATGCAAACGCACCAGCAGAGATGAGGCTGAGACGACGACTGACGTTCAAGAGATCAGAATCACAAACTCTCCTGCCCTCAAGGATCTTGTCCTTGGGATGCACTAGTCTGAAGGGTGGAAACGCCTTTGACACTTGCACGGGAGTAGAGTCTGGCATTAAGAGCGGCAGAGGAATGGAACATCTTCTGCACATTGGGGAAACGTCCCAGCCATTTGAGAAGTGCCTCTATCAGCTCGAGATCGAACGATACAAGGGGAAACCAATCAGCTCTGCCAGTGCTTTTGGGCCAATATGTAGAGGCAGTTTGGATTATTTTAACAGTTTAAACAGTTTATTTCCTTCTGCCGTTGGACTCATGAACACCTGTAAATCTTCATGTGTGTGTACTTTATTTTAGTATATATTTTATACTATTATTATTATTATTTGTTCTATGTTGCACCAAAACAAGTCCCTACATGGGCGAGCACTGAAGCCTCTGACTCAAAATGTTCAGGAGCACAAGGGATGCATGTGATGTATTGATAATAACACATTTGTTCCAGTTAATAGCCAATAATATGCTTTATTAAATGTTTAAATGCAATTGAATGTGGCCAGTTAACAGGTGTTTAATACCCACAGTTATAACTATTTAGGAGCAGGATAACTGACTAATAAGAACGAAGCAAAAAGCATCTAATAATGATGTGTGTTGAAGATGGTCAATAAATCATCACAAATGATATATGTTAACTGGATCAGACTACATTTCTGTCAGACCCTCCTCTGATTATTCAAATGTAAATACGCTTGACTATGAGCCCATGAGTAACAGTGTATGCTCTACTCTATAGTTCATATTTGATCATCTTAGAGTGGATGACAAACGGAGATAAAGCACTACAGCAGCCTGAGCAGTCAGTGCCTCATGCTAACACGTTAGCTCCTTAGCTTCAACGGGCCCTGCGCCTGTGCTCTGTGGGGACACAGCGTGGAGTGGCTTTACAAAGGTTAGAACATGTGTGTGTTTTACTAAAGCTACTCTTGACCATGCTACAAAGTGATGAAAAAAAAAAAAGTGATGGAGCAATCAGGTGTAACAGTGCGATGCTGCGTGTGCAAGTCTTTTTATTGGATCAAAAAAGAGGGAGGGTTTTAGCCTCAGCCGAGTCCTGGACACTTCTATAGGCGCACAGACTTGAGTGGCTGGAGCTTAGATAATAAATACATAATAAAGCTTTGTGTGTAATTTTTTAGGCAGCAGGTTGGCCCAAACAAATCCTGGGCTCATCTGGAGATTTCAGGCCGATAGCTGATATAATGTCCTGATATATCTATATAAGGTCTGATAAAACATACGGGGCACACCTTCGACAACAGGAACACATTCTTGTTGGATCAAGAGCCTTGGTGGTTTGAAAGAGGTCGTGTATGAAAGATCTGTGAGGCCGGCCTTGACCCAACACGGGGGACTGCACTCTCACACCTGGGACAGAGCTGTACCAAAGATGCCTCGGGTCATTTTGATGACGTCATCACTTCGCGGACGCATCGAGTGGGAGTTACAGCCACAAAACTCTGAAGGACAGAGCAAACTGGTAGAGAAACATCGGCCTCTCACTTAAGTCCAGTTGTATCTACTGGAGTAAGGACAGGACAATTGATCGAAAGGTCGACAGCTCGAGATCGAGTCAAGGGAAATCGTGGGCTTTTTGAATGGAGAGGTCCACAGTCGATCCTCTGTCAGGAAAAACATTCCTATTTGTGTTAAATGTCACAGATTAAAGGCTTGTATAGTTTATGTTCATGAAATCATTACTAAAAGCCATTTCTTCTTTGTTTTTGGTAAAAACAAATCAAATCAAATCGAAACTTGACAGCCGTAACTGTAGAGCCCGAGCAGTAATTTTATTCGTATCGGATGCACCAGTCTTATAGTGACACAGTGATCTCTTGGTGTCATTATTAGCTGCAGGAGCTCAGCAGATTCAGCACAGAAGGCAGTTTTAGCACGTCGCTGCCCCCTAGCATGTGTCTGACAGCTGTGTGCTAACATTAACATCACCACACACACACTCTCACAGGGAGAAGGGCCAGAGTCATTTACACCTGAGCTGGCACCACAACACCAATATAAACAGGCTTCAGGAGGTGAGAGTCTTCAAATTCATATTCTTCCATTCATACTCTTCACTTGGCAGATTTCAGTATGCTTTATTCATTGAACAAAGCACAATTTGATCTGTGAATTGACAAGAGTAGGTATATTATTGACTACAGGGCTGTCTGGATTTCACAAAGATTAAACTGAAATGTTCAAGTGTTGCGTCTCCCTACTGTCTTGTGAATTTCCCAAGTCTTAGATTTTCATCCTTTGATAAAGCAAGAATTTCCAATATTGCAATCGCAGTTTTCCACTCACACACAATAAAAAAAACCACAAGCTTATTATGCTTGCAACATTCATATCATTTGCATGTTTGAAAAGCATTTTGAGATCATATTTGTACAAAAAAAATCAATTGAAAACACAGCCACACATTTCCAGATGCCATTCTTTGCTGTTACCCATGTTTTATGAGTAAAATGTATCTTCAAGTGATGTTTCTGCTCCAGAATGTAATAGTAAGTAGAGAATAATTTACTCTTTGTTTGCTCAGGCCTCGAGGAGTTTCTTGTGATTGGACTTTCACAAAAGCAAACCGCCCACACTGATCGGACTCTCTTAGTCAAACAGGCCTCAATATCCAAAAGCAAAGCAGCTAAAACATCTGTGCTTTTATTTAGAAGCATACTGAAAACACGGCGTGCCCAACGAGCAAAAAAACCCCACCATAATAACTTTCTGTTCAACATTTCAAAGTTTGACCAATTGAAATAAAAGTAATTCATTCATCAAAGGTTTGGCGCTGCCTCCACCATCGCCGAAAGACATCGACTTTTTAGTTTAGTTCACAACGCAATTTAAAACAACAATTTGCTTTGCTTAGCCAATGAAACAATAATGTAAAACAAACCCACTCTACATGTGAACAAGATCAACAGGAGCTGCAAAGAAGTTATTATCCAGTGTAATGTATGAAATAATCGACCCTCTGAAGCGCAAATGTCGATGAAATTTAAAAATAAAAACCAAAACAACACACGAGACATATTTAGTCCCAACAAATATTGATCCAGCTTTCATGTAGCGAACGATAAGTTGATATAGTATTTATTGTGACTCATATTCGCTTTGACATTAATAACCAATCATAAATATCAGCCTTTTGCCGGCTGCATCAGGGGAGCAGTCCTTCTCATCAGCAAATTCCACTGAATACAACATGTTGCTCTTGATTGAAACCTGTAGGCTCATTGTGAGGGGGAGGAGTAGGGAGAGAGGGGGGAGGCAAGGGGGGGGGGTCTTTTCAGGGGTGGGAGGGGCCAGAGTGTCGGGGCTCAAGGCTGTCACTGAGATGAAGACAGATGATGAAGCTGCATTGCTGTAAACGTGTGAGTCAGCCCCCCTTTCCGCTCTACACTGTCGGCTGCGAGGAGGCGAGGAGACGAGGCAAGGAGAGAAGACGAGGGGATGAGAGACAAGGAGACAAGGAGGGAGGTGAGGAGACAAGGAGGGAGGAGATAGGAAATAAGGAGACAAGGCTTTGAGATGAGAAAAAAAGAGTGAGGGAAAAGGATGAGAAAAAATAAGGCGGGAAAGGGAGAGAAGGGCTGAGGAAAGGAGACAAGGACAGGAGAGGGGAGAAGGAGGAAGAAAAGCAGGAGGCGCAATAAAGCTATCGGGAGAATACGAGGAGGGAGGAGAAGACTAGCAGAGGAATGACGGGGGAAAGGAGGAAAGGAAATAAGGAGATGAGAAAGGAGACAAAGAGATCAGGCTAGGAAGTAGAGAATGCGGGCAGAGTGGAGATAAAAATATAAGGAGGAGATAAGGAAGGAGGAGATGGGGCAACGGGACAAAGCTAGGAGAGGAGAGAAGGAGGGAGAAAGCTGGGAGAGGTAATAAGTCTTGGATCAGGGAGGAGAGAAGGATTGGGACTCGGACAAGAAAGTGAGGTTGACGTAAGGAGAGGAGAGGAGCGAAGGAGACAAAACTAAGTAGGAAGCCGAGGAGACAAGGATACGATGCCAGGAAGGAGAGAGGGGAAGGACAGGAAACAAAGGAAAGAAAAATAAGAAATTTGGCTACAAAGCAGAGACAAGGAGACAAGGATAGGACATGAGGGAAGAGACAAGGATAGAGGGGGAGGAGAGAAAGCAAGGCAAGGCAGGAATGGAATAAATTTGACCAAAAATGTAACTGCAACAATAACATTTTCAAATGAAGATTCATTTCGCTTTCACATTTTAAAACATTTACAGGAGCAACAACACTTAGGACACATTTTCAATGAACTTCCACTCTAATCACACCAAAAATCACATTCGTAGAGGTCTAAACTACAGGGATAACTGGGGGAAATGCATGGGAACTGTCCGGGGTGCTGAAACACGGCTGCAGAGGGCCGAGAGAAGAGGAGCTTTCCAAACAGTTTAGACAAGCGCAATTGAAATCCTGTCAATACGTGACCCACTTCCGTACAATGTGCTCGACTAGTGACTGCCGTATTTGACCCGCTGTTTAAAAATTCTAAAACCCATTTGACAACACTGCAGCAGCCAGAGAGAGAGAGGGAGGGATGGAGAGCGAGGGGAAATAATCTGAACAAAAAGCTGTTGATTTTTACATTGCGCTTCTCCCAAATCAGCACTCCGGCATTCTGATCACACAGCCATAGCGTTATAAGGGAGGCACTGTGTATGGCAATTACTGTGGGCCGCAATGCAATATATGGAGCTCACACAGCTATTTTCAAGATTATCCAGGCATTTTACAAACACCCTGTTGCTTCTTTTCCGTCAGTACTTGTCAAGCAATGTATAAAAAGAGGTGTACATTGTCAAGTTATATTTCTGAAAGTGCCGTTCCGGTCTCACTCTTGGGAGAATGTGTCCAGTGCACACATTTTAGCCATTTCACCGATGATTTCTGATATTTTCCGTATGGTTTATGCAAGTTTTCTCATTATTGCACCATTCATTTCATTGTCGGCAGTACATTTTAACACTTCAAGCGAATACAGCAATTGTTTGTTATCAATATCAGCAATAGTTACAAGGGCTGGATTAATCGAAGCACAGGGACTGTTCCTTAATCGACCGAGACATTCCTTTGTCAAGGAAAGACAATCTCAAAACCTGGATGAGAGAAGTAGTAAACGGCATCTTCGTGAGTGAAACGGCAGATTAATTTGCCCAGTCACACCCAAAACTCCAGCTCACTCACTATGAATAAATAATTAGTTGACTAATAAAAACTTAAGACCCCATCGACTGGTTAATTGACTAAATGACCAAACGACTTCAGCCCTAACAAACACAACAACGGTCAAAGTTTTTATTTTCTTAACTTTCATGCAGTATGTTGACTGAGGGCGAGAGGAGGGTTTAGTGTCTTGCCCAAGGACACAATGACAGTATTCACCTGTGGGAGCTGTGGGATCTAACCACCAACCTGTGGGCAACACCAACTGAACAACTTACAGGTCAGGTCTGCGGAGGCTAAGGCTGGGAATCACACAGTCTCCCTCACGATTCGACGCGACACATCTCGATTTTGCGCTGAACGCGAAAATCAATGTGTTGCTCATGATATTCTACGATATGTCACTATTTATTAAAGAACCCAATACATTTTAACAACATTTTTGTTTGTCAAACCACGACCTGCACAAACTCAAAATGAAACACACCCGTTTTAAGCATCAAAACAGTCAAAATGTCACATGTTTTGCATTAACAAGCAGCAAAATTGTAGCGAGGTCACAAAATAACACGGGGAATTAGACGATATATCGATACAGCAGCCCACGATATCGATACTGTATCACCGAATTTAGTATCACGACATTTCGATATTTTGGCACACCCCTAGTGGTGACGTGGCAATGCAATGACATCTTCATGAATACAAGCAAGTGGCAGATCCCCCCCAAACAAGAAAATGAACATATTGCACCTTTACCGCCGCAACAAGTTCACGGGAAAAGCACGGTTGTTCTTCAGTTTCTACGAACCGTCACAACTGCCAAAGAAATATGGCACTGCACAGCCTCCGTATTGATCCAAAGTTCTGCCTTGATATTGTACCTTCCTCGCTGCATTGCCCATAGTCATTTCTCCATTGATCCAATATTATCTACCCAAAACAGCCCCATTAAAGCACTTTTTGAACACAGACCCCCATACCTCCCTGGAGACTTGAGCGCAGGGCTGTCTCCTTTGTGCAATCCTCCTCTCTCATAAGAACCGACTATAAAAGAATCAACAGGAATTTGCGGCTCGTTTTTTCCAGGCATCCTTTCTTACGACCCACGATATTCTTTGAAATGATTTTGTTGCATAATTCAAGGCTGTCGCGCTTTTGTGACTTGCCCCGTGTCGCTTTGCACAGAAAACCCAAGCTATCATACACTATACGGTGGGGTTTCACATAAAAGGCGCATTATAGATTTTTAAGGTGTCTAACAAATGAAAGCAGAGGGTGAAATAACTGTGGATTGTGCTCAGTGACTGGGCATAAAACTCATAGATAGTAGAATAAATGGTATATAAATGTATTTTGTCAGCTTTTGCCAACTTCCAGGAAAACTCTGAAAATGTCTCTTAACATTTCAGAATCATATTTTACAAAAAAAAATGTCTTAATCAAATACTGAAGGAGACTTAAGACATGACAAGCTTTGGAAGTAAGGATTTTAGCAGGCAAATTGTCTCTAAAACAAGCACTTTATGATTTGCACTATGAATTTTAATCATTAACAAGTGGAAAATGTCACCAGCTCTCGACGCTAACTAGAGATATTTAGCACTTTTTGGCTAAATTCCCAACGTGGGCCGATACGTTGGCTCGGTGGACTAAAATAAAGACATTCAGCTTCATTCGAACACTTTAAAGTGAAGACGTCACGGCACACAATGTGACAACACTGCTCTCTTATCGGTTTGCAGTCAAACAGGGTTGTGGTGTTAAGTTTGTTGCCATTTTAAACCATATCATTTGCGGGAGATTGTAAAAATCGGCCGTGCAAATCAATAATTAATGAACATCAATGAATTAATCTTCAGTGATAACTTGAGGCAAAGGGTTTTCTCAAACGACAGAAGACTTTAACCTCAGAATATGCACGCTAACAAGTTGGGTTGGAAAAAGAAAATGCGGCAAGCAATTTGCCAGTGACACCAGCTATTGATAATTGATTAGAAATCGATTGGGACTTTTAGAGACCTAAGTCAATGGTTCCTAATGAGAAGATCCTCCTTTTTCTGCCATCTTATCGATGGAGTTCAGAATGATGAACAAACACAGGGCCGTTTTCGTAGCAAATAACAATAAAAAAATACATTATTATAGATTTTGAATGGCACAGAATGTTGCAAAATGAAGCTGAAAGCCATGAATACGATGCAGCAATGGGACAGTAATATATATATATAATATATATATATATATATATATATATATATATATATATATATATATATATATATATATATATATTATTTCTAGACATAAGCGTGGGCAAGTACAGTACATGATATATGCAGAGCTTTGAACAAGAACCAATTATATATCCATATGTGAATATTCTATTACCATTTATAATTCACAGTTTTTTCACTTGGCTCATTAATTAACTGGATCTTTTCTAATACAGTCCAGCACAATGGGTGGAATCAGCATAGCAGCAGATTTACATCAAGAAAAAATCCCCCCCCCCAAAAAACGACATTGCTTTTGCCATTGGGAGCAAACAAATCACATCAGAGGCTGCATATATTCCACTCAGTTTGACAGTGATTTAAGTAGTGGGCTAAACAGTGGACCAAGAAACGTTACAGGTACAGGTCGAACGACGACAGCTGACAGACCAGTCCACAAACCAACATAAACATGGACAGCGTGATGGTAATGACTGAACGGACACACGGTCACACTGGACACTCCTCGCATTTCTCACTTGCACACTGCCGTTTGGGAACACCGAATCACCTCCGAATGTAACCCATCACAAACATCTTCATCAAGTCGTTTAGCCGAAGGCGTCTTAGTTGACCAAGATTTGTATGGACCACATCAGAAAGGAGGGTATAGATTAAGTTAGCTTGCCCCTCTGTGTACTTTTGGTCAAGCATTTGGTCTTATCCTAGAGCTTTTGCTAACTCCACGCATTCTTAGTCAACTAACCCAGTGTTTTTCAACCTTTTTTGAGTCATGGCACACTAAATTATGACCAAATCACATAAAAAGGGTCCAGAATATAGCACATTTTCTTCATGCCACTCGAACTAGTTCTTTAAACTCGGTTAAGGTGACGGTTTTGCCTTCTCAGGCCCCGTTTTTCAAGGCACACGTGGCAATAGCTCTGGCACACTCATCAATGGGGCAACCCTTCAGTCGACCGATCATTTCCACAGCCCTGTTAACCAGCTGATGGCCGAAATGGGCACCGAATCCAGAATAACGACATGATATTACACTATATGAGGCAAAGAAGAGGCTCGTCGCGGCAGTTGGTGGTAACTTTTCAACTTGTTAACAGATCTACAAGTCTTATCCAAAAGCACTGACTTCAATGGAAAGCCGACTTGTCCAGCCGATCACACAGAGCTTCGGTTTGGACATGGACCCCCCCCCACCCCCACACCTTTCTTACGCAACAGGTCTACAGGAAGCACACCCCATAAACCCGGGGGTCAGTGCAAGCGCCAGGGATTTAAGGATGAGGTCAACGAGGGAGGAGGAGGAGGAGGAGGAGGAGGAGGAGGTGGGGGGAGTGATGTCACAAGCCCGTAAATAAGGGTCGTTTTTTGGTCGGGGCACTGCGGAGAGACCAGGCGGGTGTGGTGACTGCATTAGCAAAAGACGCGCAAGCCGCAAACACGCGATCCAAATCCAGCACCGATCCCACACCGCGCCGGAACCGCGGGACGGACAGGCGAGACGGGCTTTTCTTTTTTTCTCTCTTTTTTTTTTTTTTTTTTTTGGTTTCAGAAAACACTTGAAACGAGGCTGCCGCACAGTGACACGCACACGCACGCCTCCAACAAGCTCCCCCAGAAACGCAATGACAAAGTGACATCTGCTCTCCATCATCTGACAGCAGTTTAGTATTCTCCACAGGCGCACTCTCCCTGCCCTGCGTGCACCCTATGGCGCGCTCGATTCCGCCACTCATTCCTATGCGGCTTTTTACCCAACACACACGCGCGCGCAGACACACACAGATACACACACACACACACACACACACACGACACAATAGCTTCAGGTGTAATCAAATGAACTCATGACACAAGACTTAGTTCATGCGGTAACTCAAAAACTGACCTCCCAGTCTAACGCATCCCACTCTTCGGTAAACATCCGGAGGTTTTCTTTGCATCCAAAAAGACGCGGGGAGCGTGCTTTTTTTTTTTCTCTCTCTCTCTATGGAGTAGACACAGGGCGACGCGATGCCATTGCGCTTTTGGTGATCATCCTCGTGGAGACGGAACAGCGGAGCGGTGACGAAGAGCAAGAAAAACGAGGCATCTCAGCAGCGTCGAAGTTAAACGACTCCCAGCATGTTTCATTCGCCGTTGTTCGGAACCAAATCCACATCCGCGTCCCCCGCTCGTGCGGCACCGCTGTCTCAGAGCCGCTGCCTGCGTCCCCCCGCTCGCTCAGCTTTTGGGTGGCAGCAGGCTACACGAAGAGCCACGCAACTTCTCATTTCCAGGATAGAATTTACTCCAAAGCCAATAAATCCCCGTTGCGCATTAGACAAATCCTTCCCCTCCGCTGGAGAGCAACAATAAGGAAGCTTTTAACGTCCCCTGTATGAAGGGCTTCGTACAACACGTGACTCCCATGTAGTAGAAGAAAAAGCATTTGATCCGTAATAGGCCCTAAGCAGTGGTAATGTAGGAGGAGGAGGTGGTGGGAGGTGGATGGATGGATGACTCTAGACCTATACTACTCACCATTAGCACAGCAAAGTTGTTGTGGTGCAGGCTGCAGTGAATGGTGGTCGTATTGCCCCCGGTGCCCGTTATGTGGCAGCCCTCTGCCCTCCAGCCGCCGTGGCCATCCAGCAGGTCAAAGTCCCAGTAGGCTGCGGTGGGGTCGACACCCAGCGCGAAGTGCCTCAGAGCGATGGTCACGGAGGAGTGCACGGCGCTCCGGAGGCTGCTGCAGCCATCTGAGAGAGGGAAAGTCCGCGAGAGAGACCGTCACAAGCGGGGAAGGAAGGGACACGGGCAAACAGCGTGTGCGTGAACATAAACAAGGATTACATGTCGTGTGAGTAAAGTTTTACGCAGCGGCACCACTGGACATGCATTTGCCTCACACGCGCCGGAGAGCAAAGCCAGTCTGTCAACATGTTGCGCAGGAAGCACTGCTCCAGTCTGCCATGCACGCGGCCACAGCGTTGACATCACAAGCACGGCGATAAAAATGGATTTCCTCTTACCTAATTTGGTGAAAGCAACTGGTGTCGAAACGCTCCTACGCTTGCCATCGTCCGCGAGGTTTGAAGAATTCCCGGTGCAGGGGAAGAGTTTCCCATTGCGAAACACGATAAACTGCAGCCTGCAAGTGGAGTTATCAACAGATTGTAACGCAGAGGAGGAGATAGGCGCACCAGCCAGAGGTAAATGGATAGAGGCGACTGCCACTGAGTTCTGCGGATGGAACAAAAACAAGAGAGAGGGAATAAAAATTAAATAATGTTCCCAAATTGCGCAGGAACACAAGCCACTCCAGCTGAGAGCAACGCCGTATGAACCGCAGCCTTCCTCTCCAGGTGTGCAGCACGCTTACACCACAAGTGACCAGGGGAATGAGAATCACGTTTGAAGCGCTCGAGTGCGCCGATTTGGTCAGGCTCCCTGCCGCAGAGGTGGAAATGGTTCTTACCATTTCAGCTTGAGGGCACATCAACACTGCAGCGTGATTTAAAGTGACAATCAGTCCTCCTTTATCTCCTTTACATCGACTCAAATCAGTCCCAAAACAGCCACAGCAACTTTTGTTTAGGGGCAGAATCGCAGAGGCTCTCATAGGTAAACCCAGGTGTCCTTCCCTCAGCCAATCCACACACTCAGCCTGGACAATTAGTTTAGTGCTGCAACTCCAAGCCAAACGTAACCAAAACACTCCCTGTAATTGTACATAACTGAGGTACATTATGCCCTTGCACCCCAAAATGACACTGCCACTTTCCTCATCGCGCCCATGAACTTTGGCACAGCTCCGTGACTCCTGGGGCTCCTGGGGCTCCTGGGGCTCCTGGGGCTCCTGGCTACGCCCCTACGCTTTACAACTATAACTCAAGATCTTGAAGCAGCATTATTTAAGCAGCACTTCACACAACACAAACCACATGGACGGGAATAAAGCGTCATATTATGGATTTATTTACGAGCGTTCATCCATTGCAAACATTTAGTCGCGCTTTCATCTGCAACAACCTCATTTTCTCTCTTTTCAGGATTTTCTTAAATGCCATTATTTATTTGATTTCCTTGTCAAGATTATTCCATATATGAACTGCTTTCACATTAATGCTTTGTTCCATTAGCTTGTGTCTGAATCTGGTTTTTGAAAATGTCTGTGCGTACGTCCTTATAATTTAAAAAAAATGAAATCAAAATCCTGCTAATATTAGATTAGTTCATGAGAAAATCCTTTACATGTCACTTTTACAGAAGCAAAAACACATCAAATCAGTATCTTATCTTATACAGGAATCAAAAGTGCAAAAGGCTGAAACTAGTGATTATTTTAGTCAAACGATTAAAAATGTTTATGCACAATAAAAATAAAGTACATTTTCAACCAAACAAAGGTCCAAATGTGGTGATTGAAGGCTTAGATAGAGAATATATACGGACAAAATGTATTCATTAGAAAGTCAGAAATAGTTTATTCTATTTGGACATTTTGATAAAACGTCTTTTGGCATGTACAGTCCAGTTAGAAATATGTGATTAGGATTATGTTAATCATCGACCAGTCATGATTACTCTGATTACTCAATATACAAGGGTAAATCCTTTAAATGTTTGAGTCAACATGTCACTGGACGAAAACAGTGGACAAAATGTGTAGAGTCTGCATCATTGACGGATTAAAAATACAGTTATCCAATTGATACACTGAAATGCATTGAGCAAATCAAATGCTTTATAACACCTGTCACTCAATATCTGCACTGGTAGTTTTGCACTGTTCTGTTCTTACTGTATTTGTTTTACTGGAACAATTCATTTTATACATGCCCTTGTTAGGCTTTATTATTAATTGCTTTATAACGCCGATCTAACTTGTCATTAATACAAAACAAACCCAATATGGACAAATGTAGACGTTCTAAAAAGTCAACAGTATTTGAAAATACTAAAAAGTGCTGTGGCCAAAATACAACCCTCGACGCACACAACCAAGCTGCTGTGTCACGTCCACGCACATGTGGTGAAAGAGAAGCATTACACCTGAAAATATTCATTATGACCCCGTACTCTTGAGTGTTGTTAATAGTGACTGATGCTAACGAGCTAACAGATGATACATACATTATACAAAGTTAATAATGCATTTGGAGCGAGGGCAGTGGTCCCAGACCAGATCTAGTTCAGTTGTGCTCTCCATCACCGGCCCCTGCCTCAGTGTGGGAGCAGCAGCAGCAGCAGAGAGGGAAGATGAATGCACATGGCCTTACACTTAATGGGGAGCTGCTTAGTCAGAGCTTCAGCCCAATCAATGTCAACAAGAAAAATGGGCAAATTTCTTAATTAACTTAACAAGAGCTCGCTTGTCTCTTCTGGCTGTCCGTGTGGTCTTTATTTCTGCCCCTTTGTTTTGTTGCTTGTAAAGAGCAGATTTCGTGGAACTGCAGTGGTGGGTCTCAAACTCCGGTGACGTTTGGTAACCAAATGTCCAGGTAGTCCAATCATCCAAGTATCTTCTTCAGTTCCTCTGACGTAGTAGTGACGTAGAAGTATCTGGAATATCTCTTCCTTCAGACAGATATTTAAGGCAGTGACCCTGCCAGAGGAACTGAAGAAGCCATTTGGATGAGTGGCGAAACTTATTTGCTCTTAAAAACTTGTGTCCAGTTGGCACAATTCAAATTCCTTTTGATTTTGATAACAAAACATACAAAAGGCATAATCCTACAGCTGAAGTAGGGTCCCCAGGTGCGGCCCTTCGTACGGATGAGTCTTTTTGTCTGTTTGTTCATTCTCGGTTATTATACGCTGCAATCATTTAATATCTTATAAATTTCATGGAATTTCTATCTGTAGATCCCAATTTTCTACTTTGATATAAAAGAGCACTTTGACTTTTCTGGTAGTGGGACCACAACCTACTTGTTATTGCTTTGCCTAGAATATTCCGATCTATCTCCATGCTTAACTGGTGGTGCAGTGGTTAAGGGCATTGCACCTGGTTTTAATTCATGTTTTCCAATATTAAGTTTTATTTAGCCTTGATTTACTCCTGGTTTTGTCTCTGTTAACTTTGTATTTTGACACAGTATGATTAATAAATGAAGGCATGTGCATTTAAAAAAAATAACTCAAAATATTGTGTCAAAGAATATATTAAAATGTTGCAATTATCGTAGCACTAAACAGTATATAAATTGCAAAAATCTGCATTATCATGCAGCCATATTGTTTAGCAATACAAATCTGTAATGGGATAAATGCAAGTAGTCCAGATGACCATGGACACAAGCAGCTGACAGACCCGCCACTAGAAAAGTTACGTTGTGCACCTTTAAGATAATCCAAACATTATATTCTGTGTTATAGTCATTGGATGAACATCCATCCATTTTGTTCTGGAGGATCTCAAGACGTTCCCACAGAGAGACATCTCCAGAGTCTCCAGAGTGTCCTGGGTCTTCCCGGTGGGACATGCCCGAGGCGTCCATGATGCCCGAGCCGCCTCAGCTGGCGCCGTTCAACGTGGAGGAGCAGCGGCTCTACTTAGAGCTCCTCCCGTGATACTGAGCTCCTCACCCTCTCTAAGGGAGCGCCCAGCCGAACTCATTTCGACTGATTGCATCTGCGATCTTGTCCTTTTGGTTACTACCCAAAGCTCACGACCAAAGGTGAGAATAGGAATTGACTGGTAAATGGAGAGCTTTTTGTCTTTCGCCTCAGCTCCTTCTCCAACACAACGGTCAGACACTGCACCGATCCAACTGTCAATCTCACGCTCCGTCCTTCCCTCACTCGTGAACAAGACCCCGAGATACTTGAACTCCTCCACTTGGGACAAGGGCTCCCCACCCACCCGGAGTGGGCAAGCCACCGTCTTTCAGCCGCTTCACACTCGGCTGCAAACTGGAGCAGGAACTGTGTTCACATTGGATGAACAGACATATGAAATGATGCACCTGAGAATAATTTCCATTCTAGTGCTAAAAAACCAAATGTGTGTTTGTTTCCTACATCATATTTTCCCTGTCATGATGATAATAATTACAGCATTTATTTCATTTTCCAAAGACTTAGGTTATACATAATTAAAAGCATGCAGCGTGGACTGGCAGGTGCGAGAGGAGCCTTGCACGCTGACAGCCTCACAACACCGAGCTAAGACTAGCAAGCTTGTATGCAAATATTTCATTAAGTTTGCTCAAGTTTATATTAGCAGCCATTTATCAAAATCACCACAGTATTCTGCTAATTTAAGTCATGTGTGTCTTTTACTAATAACCACTCCATCAACTATCAGTCTGTTTTACAAATACAGGTCAGAAGAGAAGGCAACTTATCTGCATCTACTGTGAGTATGAGGCGACTCCCACCGCCTCATGCACACAGCGCCGTGGCAATATAATGCTGGAATATTCCTTAGTGAAGGCACAGACCCAATCATAGCTAATGCCCACTTTATTGTCCCCAAAGACAAATGTGAGGACAAATGCAAGTTGTTTTCATTCCATATAAAGTAGATACTGGTGAACATATGATCATTTGAACATGCAATAACTTTACAGCGATAGTAGATAGTAGATATTTAAAACAATACTTATTTGGTGTTGACTATGTGTAAAACAAATGCAAATGAAACGCAGTCATTTCATCCTTACAATATGGTGTTATTTAATTTTGGGAGAGACATTATTATCTTTCATTCATTCATTTTCTACCACTAGTTCCCGTTAAGGGTCGCGGGTGAATGGAGCCTATCTCAGTGACTTTATATATTGTCATTGCCCTGTTAATAAAACTACTCAAATCAATACATTTCCTTATTCCAATCATTTGAACTGGTGTCAGGTATGGTTTTGGCAGTGAGAGGTTTCAAACTGAGAGAAGGTGATTTAACCCGATGTGACCTACCAGCATGTCGTCTGTCATTGGTCCAGGCACGCACGAGGCTGTAGTCAGGGTCAGGCACTTTAAGACCAGTTCAAAAAACACTTCAACTGCAGCTGACCCCGAGCGAAACCAGACCCTCCTCATCCATAACCACTACAGCTATTGACCTTCTCCTTAACGACTGAGAATCTCCACAAACATCTCAAGTACATTTATCCATGTGCACGTTGCTTTAGTCCTGTGCGTTTGACCCAGCTTTCAAGGCTTAGGCAGGAGCAGTGGGGGAGATTTTGAGCTGGGATCTTGAGGAACACCTAAACCTGACATGTTTTATGTTGACTGAAAGCTCATCTAGACACAGAAGGAACGTGCAAACTCCCGAGCAACATCTGGTATACGAATCTGGAATTTCTTGCTAAGTGGCGATCCAAAAGATTACTGCATTTCTCCACTGACCTCAATATTTTGTCACGTCCCTTTATATTGTCGCTTAATGCACAATATGCGTAAAATTCAAATTAATTGGCTGAAGCTGACCCTGGAGGGCTGACCAGCTGTTCAACAGATTGTGACTGTAAAATATTTAACGGTAAAAGATCATAAAACCAAGCAGAACGGCCATTATCTTCTAAAAATAAGTATGCAAAAGTACTCTGGGATAATTGAGATAAACAGAGTTACATCATAATAATTGGCTGTAAAGCATACAGATTTCCAAGGGCGCTTCAAAACAACATGAGATTAGATTGCGTTGTTTTTGTTGATTCTGCTCAAAACAAGTTTCTCATTTTAAGTATATTTAAAGAGGTACGTACAATTCACCTTTAAAGAGGAACTATGTTATCAGCCTTTAAACATGCTCTTGAGTGCCTTTAGTTTGGAATTTCTTGTTTTAGAAAAAAAATAAAAATAATTATCCATCCATCCATCCATCCATCCATTTTCTACCGCTTGTTCCCGTTAGGGGTCACGGGTGACTGGAGCCTATCCCAGTGCCTT
The DNA here is from genome assembly GCA_015082035.1 of Chaenogobius annularis. NCBI lineage: Eukaryota > Metazoa > Chordata > Actinopteri > Gobiiformes > Gobiidae > Chaenogobius > Chaenogobius annularis. The sequence goes on from BJKM01000228.1 coordinate 662,341, forward strand.
TGGGCCTTAGGCGGGGTACACCCTGGACAGTGGCCAACTCGTCGCAGGGCTAACACAGAGACATAGACACACAGACAATCATTCACTCTCACACACTCATTCACTAGGGCCAATTTACAGTTGCCGATTTACCTAACACATGCATGTCTTTGGACGGTGGGAGGAAGCCGGAGAACCCGGAGAGAACCCACGGTAACACGGGGAGGACATGCAGACTCCACCCAGAGAAATCATGTGATGTAATGTTCGCCCAGGAATCGAACCCATGATTAATTATAACAAACAAAATTACATTGGGATAAAAAAGACATTAAATAAACACGGAGCAAGTTTGGAAGTGATTTATGGACTTGAAAACAGAAGAAATATTCTCAGAGCCACGTCAGAGCCTCGTCAGAGCCACATCAGAGCCACGTCAGAGCCTCGTCAGAGCCACATCAGAGCCAGGTCAGAGCCGCTTTAGAGCTACGTCAGAGCCACGTCAGAGCCACGTCAGAGCCACATCAGAGCCACGTCAGAGCCGCTTTAGAGCTACGTCAGAGCCACGTCAGAGCCACAGTCAGCCACGTCAGAGCCACGTCAGAGCCGCTTTAGAGCTACGTCAGAGCTACTTCAGAGCCACGTCAGAGCCGCTTTAGAGCTACGTCAGAGCCACATCAGAGCCACGTCAGAGCCGCTTTAGAGCCGCTTTAGAGCTACGTCAGAGCCACGTCAGAGCCTCGTCAGAGCCACATCAGAGCCACGTCAGAGCCGCTTTAGAGCTACGTCAGAGCCACGTCAGAGCCACATCAGAGCCACGTCAGAGCCGCTTTAGAGCCGCTTTAGAGCTACGTCAGAGAGCCACGTCAGAGCCACGTCAGAGCCATGTCAGAGCCACGTCAGAGCCGCTTTAGAGCTACGTCAGAGCTACTTCAGAGCCACGTCAGAGCCGCTTTAGAGCTACGTCGTCAGAGCCACATCAGAGCCACGTCAGAGCCGCTTTAGAGCTACGTCAGAGCCACGTCAGAGCCACGTCAGAGCCACGTCAGAGCGTCAGAGCCACGTCAGAGCCGCTTTAGAGCTACGTCAGAGCTACTTCAGAGCCACGTCAGAGCCGCTTTAGAGCTACGTCAGAGCTACTTCAGAGCCACGTCAGAGCCGCTTTAGAGCTACGTCAGAGCTACTTCAGAGCCACGTCAGAGCCGCTTTAGAGCTACGTCAGAGCTACTTCAGAGAGCCACGTCAGAGCGCTTTAGAGCTACGTCAGAGCTACTTCAGAGCCACGTCAGAGCCAGTCAGAGCCACGTCAGAGCCACATCAGAGCCACGTCAGAGCGCCGCTTTAGAGCCGCTTTAGAGCCGCTTTAGAGCTACGTCAGAGCCACGTCAGAACCACATCAGAGCCACGTCAGAGCCGCTTTAGAGCTACGTCAGAGCTACTTCAGAGCCACGTCAGAGCCGCTTTAGAGCTACGTCAGAGCTACTTCAGAGCCACGTCAGAGCCGCTTTGAGCTACGTCAGAGCTACTTTCAGAGCCACATCAGAGCCACGTCAGAGCACATCAGAGCCACATCAGAGCCACGTCAGAGCCACGTCAGAGCCGCTTTAGAGCCGCTTTAGAGCTACGTCAGAGCCACGTCAAAACCACATCAGAGCCACGTCAGAGCCGCTTTAGAGCTACGTCAGAGCTACTTCAGAGCCACGTCAGAGCCACGTCAGAGCCACGTCAGAGCCGCTTTAGAGCTACGTCAGAGCTATTTCAGAGCCACGTCAGAGCCGCTTTAGAGCTACGTCAGAGCTACTTCAGAGCCACGTCAGATTCACGTCAGAGCCGCTTTAGAGCTACGTCAGAGCTACTTCAGAGCCACGTCAGAGCCACGTCAGAGCTGCTTTAGAGCTACGTCAGACCTACTTCAGAGCCACGTCAGAGCCACATCAGAGCCACGTCAGAGCCGCTTTAGAGCTACGTCAGAGCTACTTCAGAGCCACGTCAGAGCCACATCAGAGCCGCTTTAGAGCTACGTCAGAGCTACTTCAGAGCTACGTCAGAGCCACGTCAGAGCCACGTCAGAGCCACGTACTACGTCAGAGCTACGTCAGAGCTACGTCAGAGCTACGTCCGAGCCACGTCCGAGCCACATCCGAGCCACTTCATCCGAGCTACTTCAGAGCTACGTCAGAGCTACAGAGCTACACCAGAGCCACGTCCCAGCCACGTCAGAGCTACGTCAGCAGCTACGTCAGAGCTACGTCAGAGCCACGTCAGAGCCACGTCAGAGCCACGTCAGAGCTACTTCAGAGCCACGTCAGAGCTACTTCAGAGCTGCGTCAGAGCTACGTCAGAGCTACACCAGAGCCACGTCCGAAGCCACGTCAGAGCTACGTCCGAGCCACGTCAGAGCTACGTCAGAGCTACGTCAGAGCTACGTCAGAGCTACGTCAGAGCTATGTCAGAGCCATGTCAGAGCCACGTCAGATTCACGTCAGAGCCGCTTTAGAGCTACGTCAGAGCTACTTCAGAGCCACGTCAGAGCCACGTCAGAGCCGCTTTAGAGCTACGTCAGACCTACTTCAGAGCCACGTCAGAGCCACATCAGAGCCATGTCAGAGCGCGCTTTAGAGCTACGTCAGAGCTACTTCAGAGCCACGTCAGAGCCACGTTAGAGCCACGTCAGAGCCACATCAGAGCCGCTTTAGAGCTACGTCAGAGGCTACTTCAGAGCTACGTCAGAGCCACGTCCGAGCCACGTCAGCTACGTCAGAGCTACGTCAGAGCTACGTCAGAGCTACGTCAGAGCTACGTCAGAGCCACGTCAGAGCCACGTCAGAGCTACTTCAGAGCCACGTCAGAGCTACTTCAGAGCTACGTCAGAGCTACGTCAGAGCTACACCAGAGCCACGTCCGAGCCACGTCCGAGCCACGTCAGAGCTACGTCAGAGCTACGTCAGAGCTACGTCAGAGCTACGTCAGAGCCACGTCAGAGCCACGTCAGAGCCACGTCAGAGCTACTTCAGAGCCACGTCAGAGCCACTCCAGAGCTACGTCAGAGCTACGTCAGAGCTACTTCAGAGCCATGTCAGAGCCATGTCAGAGCCACGTCGGAGCTACGCCAGAGCCACTCTAGAGCTACGTCAGAGCTACTCCAGAGCTACGTCAGAGCACGTCAGAGCCACGTCAAAGCCACGTCAGAGCCACGTCAGAGCCACGTCAGAGCCACGTCAGAGCCACTCCAGAGCCACGTCAGAGCCACGTCAAAGCCACGTCAGAGCCACATCAGAGCCACGTCCTGGTGTAAAAATACACTGTAATAATAATAAAAACAAGCTTGAAATCTCTCCACCATATAAATACACTGTAATAATATTAATAATAAATACTGTTCTGACCACCTCTATCTCATTTTAGTTCCATGTTAAGCTGTTTAGATCGCTCAGATTCTCCATTATCTGATGTCAGTGAACTCGAAGCACAGCATGCTGGAGCACCGCTCCGTTACATTACGTCTTCAGTATGTGTGGATCCTACAGCATTGGGGTTGTTAGCCGTTCGTTTCTGCATTGACCGGTTCTTGAAAGGCTATTGATTTCCTCCCTGTGTTGGCTCGGGGAGAAGCAAACAAAACAGTTCGGAGGGAGAGTAACCCAGAATCCTTCTTGACTCAGTCTTGAAATGGACGTTGCATCATTTCCTTCTGTGACTGGCTTAAGCTGCCAGTCTGTCTCCAAAAGGAAAGAAATGTTAGTGACAAGAGGGAAATAGCCAGTGGTCTAAACTAGGACAAAACGAGGGCAGATCAGGTGAAACGCAAAACTTAGAATGAAAGTGGAAGTAACCCAAATGAACCTGGATGAAAAAAAAAGTATAGCTGAGGAAAAAACAAGGCCTGAGTTCAATACGAGATTTAAACCACTTCCAACTGTGCAGCGTGATAAACCGTGTGGAGAAGGACAGACTAAAAACAAAAACGGTAGTTATATGGTTGAAATACGTTTTTTTAGTCTAAACCAGGTATAAACGAGGACTAAACCAGAACTTAACCAAGGATGAATTACAACAAAACACAGGCAAAACTAAATCAAAAAGAAACAATTCAAACCAACGCAAATCCAAGTCATGGAAATCCAGGTATTAACAGCAAACTCGCACATGCACCACATCTAAACAGAGAACCTGGACTAAACATGACAAGACCAGAACTAAACCAGGACTAAAATTGGAACTAAACATGGACAAGACCAGAAGTAAAACTGTAACTAAACATGGAGAATACCAGGACCAAACAGTCTGAAACAAGACCAAATGAAGTTTACAGCAGCTCAAAATATAGGGCTCAAACCAGGACAGAACCAGGACTAAGCCAAGACCAAGCCAGGACCAAGCCAGGACCCAGCCAGGACCAAACCAGGACCAAACCAGGACCAAACCAGGACCAAGCCAGGACCAAACCAGGACCAAGCCAGGACCAAGCCAGACCAAGCCAGGACCAAGCCAGGACCAAGCCTCCAAGACCAAATCCAGGACCCAAACCAGGACCAAAACCAGGACCCAGCCGGGACCCAGCCAGGGACCCAGCCAGGACCCAGCCAGTACCCAGCCAGGACCCAACCAGGACCCAACCAGGACCAAACCAGGACCAATCCAAGACCAATCCAAGACCAATCCAGGACCAAACCAGGACCAAACCAGGACCAAACCAGGACCAAACCAAGACCAAGCCAGGACCAAGCCAGGACCAAACCAAGACAAGAGTGAACGTTTCCCTAAGAACCAATTCTTTGTAGTGAGTCTGAATCCCAGAAGATCTGAGCTAAATCTTCAGCTGCTCCTACTCAGATCTGCTAAAACATTTAGTACATATAATATAATCTATTGTCTTAGACCAAAAAAAAAATCAACTATAGAAAAATTAGAAATCTTGCTGTGAGCCAATCAAAATCATGAGTGAGTTTGAGACTGCTGAGCTAAACTGAGCAAAAAATTATAATAAATAAATAAAAACGAGGCAAATCCAAGTCTCTAAAATGATAATCAAGAGCGAATTTGCACACACACAACACATCTAAAGTGAGACAAAATCCTGATACACAGAGAAGACCAAGAGCTGCTCCGACTCAGATCTGCTCAAACCCACATCGACATAGTTTGAAATAAAATCATATCAAGTAAGAGAGCAAATGTGGAACACCCCAAAGATCGAATCATAAATGTGTCCATCACTTTAAAGACGGCTGCACCACCTGGTGCTATATTCACTGACTTTATAATAGTCTTCATGACGTGGTCTTGACGTGGGCAACAAAGGCTCATGCCCCTTCTCCCAGGGGACATGTTTTGTTGCTCAGATCTCCCACCACCTTCTCTTTTCCACTTGTCTCCTCATATTTTCTGCATCCTTTATCCCCTTTTATGTGGCGTACTCGAGGATTTACAGCTCAGGAGGTTTTCTGCCGAGAGTCTGGCCGCACCAAAAGGCCTCCACTACAATCTTATGTTTCTCCAGCGCCGACTAAACGGCTACATTTCCTGCCGCCGTGCCATTGGGGACCACTCACTTCAGGGTTGATTTAGCGGCTTGTAGCTCAGACGTCAAAGCCCCCCCTCCACTTGAAAAGGAAGCGCTAAAAGGGAGGCGTGTTGTAGCTGCTAGCGTGATCACACAACACACTAATGCAATACTAACACGCAAAGAAGAGGAAAACTTAGAATAATCTAAAAAACACATATTGTCAATAACATTTAACCTCATATTCCGTATCAAATATCTAGAAATTTTGATTTTATGGGATATTTTAGACTTCAAAAGCTGATTACTCAAAATACAAGTTTTATTTCCCCCAAATTAGAATTTTTACATCCATTTTCAGTAAGAAATACACATTTCTTTTTTCTTTCTTTATTATATGTCAACAAAATGAAGAAGTTAAGAAAGAAACATTTAAACCTGTCTCTATAATTTTTTTCAGATTTATTTGGCCCAAATATGTGCAATTGTTGTCATTTTTTCACATAAGATAAGATTTATTTATGAAAACCTTACATCCTTATATTGGACTCAATTTGAAAATGGACAAATTTGACTTTGGACTAAATGGGACTGTTAGTGTTTATTTTATTTTGTATTTTGTATTTTTTTTATTTTGTTCTTTCTGGTCTTGCCTCTGATCAAAATTAAAAGCAATAATAATAATAATAATAATATTGATAATAATGATAATGATAATAATAATACAAGAAAACATTACATTATGAAATGACATTGTTCTTACATTGATATGTCAGTGAACTACAAAAACATTTTCACATTTCTAGCTCTAAATTTAAGACTTTTTCCCCATTCAACCGAAGAGTTACAAACAAAACAATACACTGAATGCTCTGCAAATTATGAATTACATTTCCGGATCTAGCACATTTTATTATATTGCCTAAGAAACCCCTAAGAAACTGCATGAAGAAAGTCGGTGGCTTGCCCTCAGAATTGCCTTTAGCACTGCCATGACATTGTTAAACAGATTTACAGTTTTATTCCCAACTGTTTTCCGTATTTGTGTTACAAGTGCTTTGCCTGTGTCCATGAAGTGAAAACCTTGTCTTGTTTTTGCCTGAATTCTATTAGCTCTGCCCCTGTGTGGTATCGACTGCGCCTCGCTCTCCTCCGCCCTGCGAGTGTGTGCAGAGGTCGTTCAGGTGCATGTCAGCAGTCACCTCTTGTTCCCGGCTGTTCCCTGAGCTCGGCCCCTCGTCACCACCCCCCCCTCCGCTGTGCTCCTCCCACCGATGCAACAGCGTCACAGCCCGCGGGCGCCGACTCTACGGGCGCGTTTGACCGGGGGCGGACTGCGAATCACAGAGTAAACACAACACTTAAGCACGGATCAGGAGGCCGCAGGGAGCTACACGCACACGCACACACGCACTCACACACACACACACACACACACACACACACACACACACGCCAGGGCAGTTTGTTTGATTACATGTGTTCACTCCAAATCAAGGATCCAATTAAACATCCATGTTTGAATGTGCCTTTTTAACACCGTCTATAACAATTTGACCTGGAAACATGTCAATGCAGCACAAGTGGACGACGCTAATCCAACTCACAATCAAAGCTTGGCATGTTTATGTCAACAAATTGAGGGTCACGTAAATCCACATTGTGCATGAAACTGAAGCTCAATTGTAGCCACAGTTGCCAGAAGTGTCCTGCCAAACAATACAACAACCGCATTAAAAGGGGATTGAACCACCGACCAACTGAGGTACTGATAACTGTGGATAAAACAAGTATTGCTGCTGACTCTGAGCTAAAGGCTCATAGCTAAAGGGTAAAGGACTATTTTTAGTGTAAATGAGTACATTTACATTTTAGTATCATATAAAGCAGCACTTTGGGACATAATCAGACGCTGTGTCATGTCTGCATCTAATAATAAGTATTTTATCTATCGCCGTCCTGGAAGTTAACTTACTTCATTATTGAATAATAAAGCAGCGCTCTGATTGACTGTTTGGCTTCACTTTGCCGTCTGGAAACAGCTGTTCTAAATCTGTTTGTGAAAGAATTCAAACTGTTTTTAAATTCAAATTCTTATACTGACCAAGTAAATACAGACAGAATAGTGATGGACTCTTTGTGGTTAGCATGTAGCTTTGCCACAGACAGATTTGGGTGACCACCAGTTAGACATCTGTCCCTTGTCCTACTTATTTACAGAATTCCCCTCTTTTTCATTGATGATTTAATTGACGATCAATTATGACATGCACATACATCTCACAAAGACTCTAAACATTTGGGTGTATTGCTATCAGGGCTGTAATATGTTGGCACTTATTGCTATTTCAGCCTTTCTATGCGTTATGACTGATTGAAACTAAACATCACATGGTGTTATTGCAGTTATTATCTATGAGAGTCCATCCCTCCATGTCTCACCACAATCAACAACCTGTACCTCTTTTTCCACAAGTTGAGGTGGTCATCCCGTTAGAGACCCTTCACTGCAGATTAGCCTCCAAACTGTGACAGTCACATAAAGCTGTAGGAGATCTCAACACACACGACACACTCTGCATATTCGAACTCTACGCATAAAGTGAAGGACACCTTAAACAGAGATGAAATAACTATGTCCGGGCAGACTTTCATAAACGAGTTGCGGACTGTGATGAGTTTAGCTGAAGACACACGCTCTGACGCGGCTCTGAGAAGTGCTGACGCCCGATGGGACATTTGCATAATTTCCGCTCTCATCAGTGACACACACACGAGCGCCAAAGACACGATGACCACGACAAACACAGACGCCGTCATCGCAGCTGAACGGGGAAGGCTCCCAGCACAATATCCTACACAAGGTTACCTAAGCAAGAATTAAAGCTGCACTACGGCACTTTTAGGAGATGTTGCTCTGCCTGTAATGTTCCGCAGTAGGGCTTTACACCTATCTTTCATGTATTCAATTAAAGGTGTTTCATTGCTAATCAGAGTTAAAAAACCTTAATTGTTAATCTGTGAGCAGGCTTGCCTCTTCGCAGATGTGATTTGTAGCTTGCCTGGTGGCGTCATCTGCTTCTGTGGAGATAGATCGTATGGAAGTGAACCTAAAGTGCCGATGATGGGCTTTTACGATTTTCTAATTTTAACTTTATTTGGTGTATTTATACCTGTTGTACTTATAGATTATAGTTTTGCACCAATCGAGTTGGTATTTGTGGAGAAAACAATGAAAAATATGTGGAAAAAATCAGGAAGTGACTCTCAAATATTTGTATTTGTAAAATAATAAGAGTTGTGACATTGGATGAGTTTTTGCCCAGTGTTTGCGGGGTCATTTCCTAGTAAAATGTCATACAAATTCAGGGATAATTTTTTGAAATATTTTTTTAGCAACATTTTAAATGTAAAAAAAACTTAACAGCGTTTTAGTTCAATGAGTCGTCAATGAGTTTAGTTCAAGGGAACGTTCTTGTTTCTGACATGAGTAACTGACAGATTTAAATACAGTATGTTAAATAGACTGTGATGTCCCTTCTGCAGAATATATTTTATAAGTGTGAGAAAACCTTAAAAAAAAAAAAAAAAAAAAATTAAAAAAAAAAAAAAAAAAAAAGCATAAACATTTGACAAAACTGGAGCTTTTGACTTTGACATGGGTTGCCATGACAACCAGAGAAATACTTAGTGTGACCAAAGAAGGTTGTTTTTAGGTTTCTGAGCATGTGAATGAAAATGAAAAAGTGAAGGTCTGATTTTGAGGATGCTTTTGAGAAGGAGGTGGAATAGATCAATTGGAACTTGTTTTTGCCGAACAGGATTCAGGATGGACTGGGCGGAATAAAGGTAAGACTCCACATTAACGTTTGTGATCCCTACCTCTAGCACAGTCTAAAATACTTATGTATACAACACACCATATTTGTACCATTCGTTTCCCTGCGTCTAAACTACAAATACGCTGCTGTGATTGGACAGTCGTCTGTGTTACTTTAATATTCGCGAGCTGTTGGTTTGTTACGGGATTTGATGAGATCTGAAACAGGAAATGTGTCCCTTGTTTTGGGCCGAGCTGTCGCCGGCTCTGGCCTCATTCAGAGCTGACTCAAACTTCACACATTCAGCACCACAACATTCAAAAACACAGACAGAAAGGTGGCTAAAAAACTGAGGATTATCAACTGGACAAAGGACATGTACTTGAATTTACTGACTGAAATATTAAAAAAGAACAATTTTTATAATGGTTGATAATGGCTACTCGGGCTGTATCCTAGACTATGAATAAATCCGGTCCAAACAAGAATTAAACATTAAAACATGGTCTGAAAATGCTTAGAAGAATAAATTAGAAGTAGGATTATAGATTAAGATGTACAATCCTAAATATATCAAAAAATATTGCTGTTATCGTGTTGTTTTCCATATGTAATACAAGTAAAATTATGCAAAAAATACACAGAAAATCAGTGTCAAATAATGTATCCATCTACAATATCCTACAAGGTTTGAAAGGGATCTTTTTGTATTAAAATGGTAAAAGAGATGACTGAAAAACATCTCCCTCAGGTTCACTGAACAGATTTGTGAATGTCAAATGAATGGTTAAACAGATTTTGTGTTGAAGAATAGCAAACTGGAGGTGATGAAAGAATGACGTGCTTGAACAGGGCTGACGCAGGAGAATGCAAGTCAACTGTGAAAAAGAAAACTGTTTTATTTCAATTTTTTTATAAACCAATACAACAAAAACAAGATCGACGGAGTCTGTAAACGCTGAGGGAAAATAAGCCGTGGTATGTGGTGAAACGCTAGTCGCAGGAAACATCTTTAAACCAACTCAAGTGGAGAGGCAGGATTAGTTTAACGTTTGAACGACAATTGTTTCAAAAGGGTATTTTAGGTATTTTAGGCAGGTATTTTAACATTAGAAATTGGAAAACAGTCGCACCAGCCAAAAAATGCATAATAGAGAAGAAAAAAACATATATAAGTCGCACTTGAGTATAAGTTGCATTTTTGGGGGAAATTTATTTGATAAAATCCAAGATTAAGAACAGACATTTCATCCTGAAATGCAATTTGAAATACACGGTGAATAGATGTACGTATGCTAACACAACACCTTCAGCGACATGACGCACAGACAACGAAGTGTCTGGTATGCTAACGTAACATATTGACAGTTATTCAGAGAACTATAGCATCTTGCGGTTGTCAAGGTGAAAATAACAAACAAAATGATATAATAATGTGTTAATAATATCACATATAAATCGCTCCAGAGTATAAAGCTTGGATTACACTTCCCGCATGTAAATTCTGCGCAGAAATGAGACGTACGGAGGGCAACGGAGAAGATGTTGGCAGCATTTATAGTCTGTGCGGGTTTCATGCCGTTTTGACAGTAGAAATCTGAGCTGCTGCTATCATTTCCGAGCAAAACGGTCCGCGTTGTTAAATTTGTCTCTCTGACGCCGACATGGAAAATCAGGAGGGCGCGTGTCGGCCAAAATGACAAAATGTTGTCGTGTTGCCCCTCGCGGACTTCGCAGATGCATCAAGTATAAACCTACCTTAAGTGGCACCCGGGCCAAACTATGAAAAAAAGGGCGACTTTTAGTCCGGAAAATACGGTAAACACTTACATTTTTGAACTATAAATGAATGACAATATAATGTTAATCTTGTTATTAATTTCATTCACACTTACACATTAAACACATCAAAATTCAGACGAAATCAAGAATAAACTGAAAACGAAACACTAAATCAACTTAAGGCCTGCGGGTCAAATCAGGCCCACCAAGCGATTAAATCTGGCCCACTATTTTTGGGATGAATTGGATGTTATTTCTTATATAAAAATCTAATATATCAGTTAAGATTAAGTTAAAATTAAGTTGAATATCCCCAATGTTGACTAAAACTAAACTAAACTAAAACTAAATGTAGGACCACGACCACAAGTGTGAACGCATCCTAGAAATGGATCAACCATACGAGTACAATGTAGTGTAATACAAAATGAGGATGAACATGAAACGATAAGAAAAACACCTAAAACATGCACAACAGCGACCATTGTTACTTTCTTGTACACGGATGACAAAAACACAGTGTTATTAGAATATGACAGCGCAGAGAGCAGCTTTTACCATTCATCAGATTTCCCCGTAGGCTCTTGTGAACGTTATGAAATCACATGATCACACCCCATTATCCTGTGGTCTGTGAGTGCTGAATAAACACTCTTCAGGAAGCCCCCCCCAAAAAAACAAAACAAAAAAAAACAGCATCCTGTTGTCTATTCATGTATTCACAGAGCCACTAAAGCATTCATCACCTGTTTATCCTGCAGCAGTCGTTCCCAATAATCCCCCACAGTTATAATTAGACCGTTTTCAATGAGGCTGAATTGGCATGACCGGAATTCAGAGGAAAGAGTCGGCATTTGGGCAGAAGGATTGGAATTCCTGGGACAAAACTCACTGTCTGCATACAGTATGTGAGAGTCCTTTTTCTGCCTTGGAGATGCTTAGTAAAAAGGAACGCAATTGTACTAAAAAAAAAACATAATTGTTCTCAGTAACTCTTAATTGAGAACAAGTTTGGGCAACACCACCCACCTCTGGGCCTAACATCCAACAAATAATTAATTATTGGGGGTGGTACCAAGATACACAGACAACAACTTTTTACCATTCCTGTTTGGGCACTTTGTTCTACCACTTTACGCACGTCTTGTAGCTATTTTTGAAGCCATACTGCAGAGGTCACGTCAGGAGAACTTCTTATTTATCAGTATTTTTCAAAAGATTTCCTCTGCTCTATCTTACAACATCCTTCACAAAGCTGTCAAAACCACATTTTCCCCCCAAAACTACACTGTTTAACTCGCGGCGTCGTGATTAAAGTAGATTTCCATTCGCATTGAGGGAGAAGGAGGAAGAACAATCGGCACTCTCCATGGTCCGTTTTCAGATTGTAATTTAAGATTTGGCTCTGAGGTGAAATGAATGTGAACTGGAGTGTGCGCCCCAAGATTGGATCATTCAATTACTTTTCAGTCACTATTTGATTCTATGCGAGCGTAGCGTTTATGACAATGTCTGCGTTTTGGCACGACGACACCGCCGACGATCTCCAAAACGGTGCCAGCGAGCGGTGAGGGAACAGGTGAGGTGGGTAAATGAATCCACCGCGTTCGAAATCAAAACCGGCTCCAGTTTGTGTGATTAAGTTAATTCTTGGGAGTCACAGTAATAAGTGATTTGGAGATGAAAATGTTTGTTGAGAATTGGCTGCTCCTGTTTGTCAATGTTATCTCTGCGACAAACTCTCGCCGAAGGCCCAAAGTCTTGTCTGCTCGTTTCCGTGGAGATAGACAAGTTTAGTGTGCATATGGCATGTTAGATTATGGATTATGGATGTAAAAACGTTGCTTCCTGGTTGGACGTGGGCAGCAGATGTGACATATGTAGATTATGCTGCGTTCATGTTGTCCTGAGGCGCTCCGGTTTTCGAGATGAAAAGTTGGGGTACTTGTATAAAAAATAGACGTGCTTCTATATCTGCGAAATTCAAGATTTTATCTGGCTGTTTTTGTCTTTCAGAAAGTTCCATTTTGTAAAGCTGGTCACAAACTTGAGGAACAACAGTAACAACAATGAAAAATGTCACAGTTATTTGCTCACAGAATTTTCTTACAATATTCATCAATCCACAGTAACATTTTATTTCGTGACATCCATTGTTCCAACACCTCTAAAACTAACCATTCATTTTAATGTAGAAGAGCTGCTCTATCACCCACTGTTCAACAAACCCAGACTTTAGCTCCAGATATTGCAGGTAACGTCATGTCAACAACTTCAATTAAGACTCAATTATGACTTGATTGGATTTAGTTGTGCTTAAAATACACATAATTCAATAGGAAACGTCTTAAAAGAGGGGAAAAAGTTGCGCCTCCCATTGAATCAACAGACTCCAGACCTGTGACGCATCGTATCCATGGGTGACAAGCAGGTGCCGGGCCCTCCACCAAAAAAATAAAAATAAAAGAAAGAGTACACCATTAACCCAGTCTCGCCAATCCAAACAACTTTGTACACATTTTGAATGCCGACATCCTCCTCCAAACGTGTCCCGTCCCCTCACACGCCGCCGTCTGCAGAAGCCCCTCGCAGACACACTACGGTGGGTTTGGGCGTCGGGCTTGTCTGGCTCCTTTCAATGATGTATAGCTTGAATTAGGTGGTAGTATTAAGCGCGGAGATGTGCTGGGCCCAGGGAGGCGTCTCGTGTTTATGATTCAGAGGTACAGGTGGAGTCTCCATGGAAACGCAGCGTGGACGTGACTTCACAGCTTCCTGGTCCTGAGATGGTGAGTGCGGGTGGGGGATTGTTCATGTGTTAAATGTGTGAAAGTGAAGAGAGGAGGGAGCAAAAGAATATCAGTGGTACTACGTCAAATACTTGCTTAGTGCTGCACCATGAAAGAAAAGCATTGTGTAATTATTTGGATACAGCATAAGCCACCAGTAACCTCTTTATTTTGCGGTTCACGATGTAACTTTTCTGTTGGAGGGTCTGTCGGTCTGGAATATTCCAGTGTATGGTATTAAACATCTACATCACCACGGAAACAGGCAGGTGTAGGATCTTTGACTCACAGTAGTGCTACGTTTCCAGGAGCTCGTAGTGGTGTTTTCTCTGAGCTTCTGTGTCCCAGTTGTCAGAGAAAAAAAATTGAAAATCAGCCAAAATGCGGATCCAATTCAGCCGGACATTGTTATTACAGTTAATTGTAACAGAGCATTTATAACTTCAGCGGCTCGACGGAGGCTGAGGAGCAGGTTCACAGACGGCAGTGGACAGGAGAGAGCGCACAAGAACAAGAAAATAACACAAGAACTATCAATATTTTAACTTTATCCAAACATAGGGTGCAGCCATGTTTTCTATCGGACCCTGTACCACAAAAGTTACACTAACAGTTTCTATCTTAGCGTGTATACTCTTGCACATATACTGTACGTCACATAAAAATTGTGACCAAACTAGGACTTGGAAATACACCTGGACTAGACCAGCATTAAGTGTACTTTTCCACTTGCTCAGGTTTGTTACACGTTTGGGTCCTTTTGTAAATTTGTTTTGCTCATGTACCAGTCCTGAGCTAGTCCTTATTTTGATGTGGTGCAAGAGCAGGTCTTAACTGGGCTCAAACCAGAACCAAACCATGAAAAGTGTTAGCGCACTCACCTATTACAGCCTGCTACCTTTGGCTTTCAACCAAATCCCCTTTCAAGCCATGCGTAATTGTTCGTCTATTGTCCCTCTAGTGTCATGCCATTTTAGCTGCACAATAGTGGCAAAACCATCAGCCACCTCAGACTTTCCATCTCTTACACCACCTCAGACGGTCCGTCCCCTACACCACTTCAGACGGTCCATCTCCTACACCACCTCAGACCGTCCGTCTCCTACACCACCTCAGACCGTCCATCTCCTACACCACCTCAGACCGTCCATCTCTTACACCACCTCAGACCGTGCATCTCCTACACCACCTCAGACCATCCGTCTCCTACACCACCTCAGACTGTCCAGCTCCTACACCATCTCAGACTGTCCATATCTTACACCACCTCAGACCGTGCATCTCCTACACCACCTCAGACCGTCCATCTCCTACACCACCTAGAACCGGTCCATCTCTCTACCACCCCCTAGACCGTCCTCTCCTACACCACCTCAGACCGTCCAGCTCTTACATTCACCTCAGACCGATTCCATCTCTTACACCACCTCAGACTGTCCATCTCTTACCACCACCTCAGACCGTCGCATCTCCTAACACCACCTCAGACCGTCACTCCTACAACCACAGACCGTCATCTCTACACACTCACGTCCACTTCCTACACCACCTCAGACCGTCCATCTCCTACACCACCTCAGACCGTCCATCTCCTACACCACCTCAGGGACCGTGCATCTCCTACAACCACATTCGACCATCCAGCTCCAACACCACCTACTGACCGTCCATCTCCTACACACCTCAGACGTCCATCTCCTACACCACCTCAGACCGGTGCATCTCCTACCACCACTTCTGACCATCCTCTCCAAACAGACCGTCCATCTCCTACACCACCTCAGACCGTCCATCTCCTACACCACCTCAGACCGTCCATCTCCTACACCACCTCAGACCGTCCATCTCCTACACCACCTCAGACCGTCCGTCTCCTACACCACCTCAGACGGTGCATCTCCTACACCACTTCAAGTGCAGGAGGATATTTTAAACAGTGACATCTCATACCTGCTGTGTTTTTCTATTCAATACATTATTCATGAAATGTTACTAATTTCTTCTGGTTTTTCCTTTATGAAATATCGATCATAATTTGACAATAATAAAAGCTCCGATGGTTAAAACATCTATTCACACACTGTATCTTAAAGGTGGTGGTGTGATTCCCGCTACTGACAATGTTCCTCTTTGTGAAGTGCTTTAATACCAGTGTCCATGTGTGATGGAAATGAGCCCACGGCTACAATCCGCCGTGTTTAAAGCATGTGCATCTGTCCTGATCAGATAAAAAAAATAATAATAATAATAACCTGAATAGAGCCATGATGGAGCTGTACAATGTGACCATGTACAGTGTTTTTAGGCAGTGGGTCCAAAATGTATATTCTCCATAGAAAAGTTGTTGTTTTGCAAGGTTCCACATAAAACGTATCCATGGAGACAAGCAGGTAACCACCAGTATTTTTATTTTTAAATGTATTTTTTTTGCAACAAAAACTCCAGTAACACTTTTGTGAGCCTTAATAAACATTAAAACACTAAGCCTGAATCATGTGTTCATGTCTTTGTTCAAGTTTTATTAAGGCTAATTAAGGTGTAGTTATTATAAAGTGGTAATGCACTAACTAAAGCAATAAGATTTTGATGAGACAAGCAGCTGTCTGAACCACCACCAGAAAACTCACATAGTGCACCTTTAACACATAACATTAGAGAGATTGTCTTACGTTCAAGAACCTCAAAAACACTTCAATAACTTGGCTTCACTGACAGCGTAACAGACATGGTTGAACCTCTCCGTATACATGTTAAAGATGTGGAGCTGACTTGGCATCTTGACGCGTTCCCTTACTTTGCGTCAGCTTGTGCTACGTGAATATGCATGAGAGGAGGGAACCAGGGGCCGTTCGCCAGCAGAGCCGCGCTGAACAAGTTTAACTACAACGGGACGACCCTCGGAGAGCTCCACGTGGGACCAGCACCAGCGCGCTGCCCCCACCGAGATCAAACCGGGTTTAAACATTCAAGAAACGAGACGGGATTAAAGCTTGAGTCAGGGTTTTACGCCAAAGCCCCGGAAAAAGAAACGTCTTCTGCTGCGATGATGCAACAGGGAAAGAGAGCTGACTAAATGTATGGCAAAAGGAAAAATGAATACTTTTTAGATAAAATAGTCTTACATTGCTTTACGAACTCAAACAGAAGTTAGGCAAGGAATTACTGCATTTAAATGAGGCTGGGATTGATCTCGTTGCTGCTGGTCGGTATTATAAAGACATTGACGAAGCTTTGTGTAAAGGGGTATAGTATGTGCCCGGCATCATAAAGAGTCGGCCATATGCATGAATACACAATCGTCTATTCACCTTAATTTGACAGGACAGAACAGCGTGAAACTGAAGAAGGACATGCAGCAAATAGTCGGAGCCAGATTCAAACTGAGCGGCGTGCAAAGCCATTTTCAATTCACCCAGAAAAAGAGAGCAATCTTGACTTGACGATGCGCATGAACCTTGAATATATCATAGTTTAGAGGTGAGACTTTTCTCTAGTTTTGTCTGAAATGCGATATCAAGTGTGGGTCAGAAGCAGAATAAGGTGAATACGATAAAAACGGGTGATGCCAGTAGACCAAATTACAAGTCCGATCCATGGAAAAGCAACTCTGCTCATGCGTGCGTTTGAAGATATTAAAAACACCTGCAATTGAACAAAAGAGAGTGAGAGAACATACGAAAAGCAGGTTGTGTACGCTCCATAATGTACTTTTAACCAACTTCACACTCTAATAAATATATATAGTATGCATTCAATGTATGTCTGCATCTACAACCTCTTCATTTCACTTTTCAAACCAGGACAGAATTCAAACTAAATCCTCAAATAACATGGACAGTCCGTCAACGGGAGTAGGATCTCTCCTTCACTGCGGTTCACCCCGAGGCTTATCGTTTTCTTCTTTCTTTTGGTTAAATCGACCATTTTTGTGAAGCCCTGAGAGGCGACTGCTGTTGTGACAATAATTATTTGCCATTTTAAACATAACCATTTCTATTTGCTGTCCTTACACAGCTTCACGGCGCCGCAGCAGAACTGAAGCGCGGCTGCTGTCGTCCAGGCCTTCTCCCACACAGAGCTGCTGAGCTGTGCACCAGATCGCTCCGTCCACACACCTGCTGTTGTGTAAAGGAAGGATATTCGCGAGGGTCAGCGGGTCGGACAAGGGTTCCTACAGCCAGAGGAGAGAGAAAACAATCACCCGGAGCATAACAAACAAAAGGAATGAATCATGCCTCTACAACATAATGAGAAGACCATGTGGCATCGGAGAGAAGCGTGACGCAACAGGCAGGAAGGCAGCGCACCAAACCCACACAGGCTACTCACAAATACCATTCACCGACCACGTAAGAGCATTTGAATAAAGATGAGTCATTGTAAAGGTTTTCAACAAACGGCCTTTATTCAGCAGTAAAAGGGTTAGTTTAAGGACACATGTGTATTATTTTTATTGTTATTGACCTTTAAACATGCTCTCTGCTTTTTAATATGTTGTTGTTTTAATATGATGTTGAAAGCACACATTCATTTGAACCAGTTGAACATGATTTGAACGTGATTTGACGGCAGAAGAGTCGCGGTGATGATTTATGGCTTTAAAAACAACTCACGAGGCCTCTGGATTTCTATCTTTGACGTCACAATCCGGGGAGAATTGAAACGGGGTGATTTCTGAGGCTCAGAGCAAGACAACCTCACAAACAGGATGGAATGGAGGATGAAACAAGCCAGAATGAAGCAAAAAGGTTAATTTAAGGTATGTTTCTGATGAAGGAACGTTAAACTCAAATGTTTGCATAATACGAGGCCTTTAACGTTGTGTGTTTAATCCTTGTGTAGGTTGAACATATAGTTTGTTGCATCCGGCCTGTATGTGAGGCAGGGGGCATTGTGTCCTTGGGCGAGACGCTTCACCCACCTTACCTCTGTATGAACGTATGAATGTGGTGTGTGAATGAGAGACTTGTTTCCATCTGAGGGCCTAATAGTGCAAACGAAACGCCTTGCTTCGGTCACAAAAGTAGTTTATCACCACAGAGTGTTTGTGGAGAGGCTTTTTTTATTATTTTTAAGCAATATATAGTTAAATACATGTTTAATACTACACCGTTGGGCAAAGACACTAGCAGGTAACGTACCATCCATCAATAAACAGTATCCAAGAAGGAAGCATGAGGAGTTACTTTTCAGGGGTGTTTAATTCAAAAGCTGATATTAAGAAATTAGACGCTGCAATCGCTCCCACCAAAGCACAAAGAGTTAAGAACATGATAAACCTCACAAAGTCACCACGCTCCCAACAAGTGCAGTCTGGTTCTCCCGTGACACTGCCATTCCTGAACAATAGCAATTTAAAACAGGAACATTCTAACCAGTGCTTCGCGAACATGTATTAAAGCCATCATTAGCACTGTCTGGAGATTTAATTGTTTCGAGCTCAAATTTGGTGTTGAAATAAAAAGCCCCTTGACAGAGCTGGGCCAAATCTCACCGATCTTTGGAGAGAATGAGAGAGGAAGGAAGCCTGTATATTCATGACGGCCCTCGCCATATTAATCCTGCCGCACTAATCCTTCGGCTGCACCAAATAAAAGTGTAATGGCCTCGCTGGTCATCCTTATCGCTCCGAGCGCATGATGAACCCGCAAAAACCTACAAATTCATTCAGGACAGACACACATTCATTAGGTCTCATGCAAATGTGGACTATAATGGGGCAAATATGTAAGGTTCTGCTCAAATGTATGCAATATAGTAGGTCTTTCATCAATAGGAGGAGACGACTTGGTTCATGGACGAGTTTAAGGTTAAATTCAAAGGGTTTATGGGGTTCAAGGCTTACGTTTCCCTTTGTGCCTTATGGCTATGGAATATATGGCTATGTAAATGTCCAAGCAAATTAGAAAGTATTTGCATAGACCCTCTTTCTATTCTGTTCACAAAGAATGTCATTTCTCCACAGAAAATACAGTCACATTTAAAGCAAGGCAGAATTAAACAAGAAATTAAAAATAGAAAAAACACATACCGGTATATGTGAATAAATAAGCGTCTTTTTCAATTTTTACCAAGCAATCATCCAAAGCATTGTCTATTGTCAAGCTTTGGCAAATTTTTGGAGGTTAAGGTTAAGTAGAGATATTTGTGCTGTGCAGTCAACCCAGCCTACGGTGCTTGTTTTTTGGTTGTTTTGTCTATTTTCCTTCCATTTCTTAGGTTAAAAGTTATTTACTTTAGCTTTGCCTGGAATCCAAATGACTTCTTTTGAAACATTTTCTACCAGTACAGCCTTAACCGTACCGTGCATTATCTTTTTATTGCACATCAATTCTCGGAAAACATTCATTTTCCTGCCCGTACATTTGCACTAACACTGCATTAGTTCTTTGACATTTGGGCAGATATTCAAATGCAACAGAAGAAAAGCGATTGGAAGATTGTTAGGTAACAGAATTGACTTCACACTGGTGTCTCTGCAGTTGTTTCCCACAGTAAAGTCGATAAAGGGAGTGTTTCTCGGGCTTCATCATAGCTACTGCGTATTTACAGCTAAATCTGAGGCGATGAGATGTTTTCCAGTAAAAGAGGTCGTTTTGCAGCAGATTTATGAGCTTGAGTTATGTTTTATTGTTATGTCACATATAAAGGTTGTACGAGGCAGCGGTATAGTCGTTCCGGTAAAATGTTCCCAAATGTAATGTCTTTGAATCGGAAATGAAGCCCACAGCAGTATCAATAAATTCTCAACGACATATTTAAAAGGTAAGTGTCAATGGCAAGTTTGAAGGACACATATTATGCAAATGTTCCTTTTGGTAATTCATCACAATCATATCTGGAGTTGTACTTTGCTTCGTTCATTCTTATTTCATTAAGCCTGTTTATGAGTCTCAAAAACAGTCAGAGTTCCCAGACGTCAAAGGTAGAGAGCTCCAGAAATCTCCTGCACCGTTTTTTAAGTCCATAAATCATGGCCAGACTTGTTCAGAGCAAACGCATGCAGTCTAATCGCGTTCATTTCAACTGTGTGCTTGTATCAGCATGTCAGGGAAAGGTCTGTTTGTTTGTTTTCTCACGGTAATTCCCTCTGTTGTCAGTAGATGGCGTGCAAACCAAATCCTGATTAGAGAACACCTGCTAAAAAGTAATGTGTTGTATATAAATTGTAAAACATGAGCTGTTAAAGTAAAAGGTGCTTAAGAGAATGTTAAGATGTAGGTTTAATAACAACACAATATGCATATGTTTTTCCTTTAAGGTGCCGTGCTGTACCAAGACGTACAATTAAGTTCTAGTGCCTGGAGCTGTGCTTTGTTTTCCATTCTTGCATTTTTTTTTTTTTTCTTTTTTAGCCGAGGACTCTGGTTTCCCCCAGATCCTGCTTAAGAAAGTCTCCATTTCTATTGGCGCACTGCTACAACAGGACCTTGTCAAAGAATGGGTCACATGCAAAGACATGTTTAATAAAACTACATTTTTGTTTCTATATACAAACATTATTTCAAGTTATAAAATAAAAAAAAATACATTAGAAACAAAAGTAATGTAAAAAAGTGTCCAAAAGTAGTCAAAAATAGTATTAAGCAGATTATATTTCATACAGAAGTGTGTATTGTGTTGCTTGTATAACCTTGATGCTAAAGTTTGGATAACCTTGACGAGAAGCTGTTGCCATCGTTTTTGAACTGTTCTTTGGTCCCGCGGCGGTGTCTGAGCTAAATGAGGAAGTGTTGAATCAAAGGGAAAGGACAAATATAGTCTGTAGGTGTGTGGTACAGGAGGACTCTTGAGAGAAGGGCTTTTGTTCAAACTTTAGACGGAAAACGTATAGTCAGTTCAAACAATCAGGCCAAGAAGTGCAACAACCTAGTCCTACGAGACATTTGGAAGGTCATAAAGTGGGACAATGCAGTTAAAGATTAGGTCATCATAATCCAATATTTTCAGTGTTCTAAATTACCAGTTGTCTGTCTCCTTTAACAAATGTAAAGATTTTTAGTCTGCATTCTTTCAAACTCTAATGCAAACACATCCCATTTAAAAGCGTGTTTTTAACTTACTGCACATGTCGCCAACTTGAAATCTAACATCTTCATACCTCTTGAGATACAATTATTTTTGATCTATTTATTTGTGTGGAGCCCATGCTGGTCTTTAGGCCTGCAACAATTATTAAGTCTATTGAGACTTTTTCAGTACATTATCAACCAAATAAAGGTTTAGATGTGGTGACAGAAGGCTTCTAGATAGGGAATATTTCCAATTAAAGTGTATTATTGATGTAAATGGGCATTTTTAAATCCTCTTTTGATACTATCCTAGTTACAAAACAATCTATTCATCTGTGATATACATCTGTAACAGTTACAGTTATCAAAAATATGAATATGATCATTTTTGTTTTAATCAGTGCAGGTTTTGTCTTTGTCAGCGCACCGCATTTCGTTGATTTGTACCACTTCGTATCGCATTTCCTCAGAGTTGAGTCGACATTACTAGATTCCGGTCATGACTTACTGCTTATCATTTCCATTTTATACAAATACTTCGCCGTCATACCCTGAACATACAAATGAAGCCCAAGCAAATCGCACTGACTGAGCATGACTTGATAATCGCTGACGAAAGGTTTCTCAATATGCTAATGATCCTGAACATGTGTGGAATAAAACATGCAAAGGCCAGTTAGGTGTTTCTGTTCCTATCCACGCCATCTCCTGTAATATATTCGGTCTTGATTTGCTGCTGCTTGGAATTCAACAGGAGTCTTGAGTTTATCCATGCTGGAGACACCTCCCCAGGAGCAGTGGAGGCAGAAGCGAAAGTGAACGAAAAGGGGAAGTTCTAGTGCATTTCTGGCTCATTTTGACTTGTTTTGGACATAAAGTCAGGCCAGATGGTTCGGACATGGACAGCGGTTAAAGATGTGAAAATAATCAAACTCTGCTCTATAAAAATATTAGACTGGAGAATATTTTGCTTGGATTACTTGGCAAAGATTTGGTTGAATAAAAACATTGGGGCAGGATCATTTCTGACTTAAAGCTTAAAGCATTTTCACCATATTGAACGGCTCTGTAAGTCCCAGTGATGGTTAAATATGTATGTTCGGGGCGTTTGAAGTGTCTGTCGTCGCCCCCTGCTGTCTCTGTGTGAAAAACCAGCCTTGAAACATTTCCCCACATCAACCCAAAGACAACTCTCCTGAGAAACCCTGGCTCTTTTTTAAATATGTGGCAATGTGAAATGTTTTTGTATGCGATTCTACTGCTATTAACTACAAAACTGAAGGTCACACCAACTTTGGGGAAAATGGGTGAGACATGATAATTACTATATCAACTTGAGATATGGAACAATATTTTTGAGGGCTCAATATCTTTTTCTGTGCACTAGTTAGGATTGTTGTTATTATTTTGCTGTAATACAAAAAGATTTGAGCTGAAAGGTCAAACTTCTATGACTCATTACATATTTTATTTCATTTTATACATGTTTTATTCTGATATGATTATACATTTCGAACTGGGTTTACCGGGATTAACATTATTTAACATTATTTAGGAATATTGTGTCGGTGGCATAAAATAGTGTCATTAATTTTGTTCACGGTATTATTTTCTATAGTAATATTTCACACTTAAAATGTTGGACAGCCAGACCAAGGGAAAACATGCAAACTCTGTAAAGAAAGGCCTGATTTGCAATTATGTATTAGGTCAAATAATTCTATTCAGCAGTCCATTAGGTGCCATTAGTTTCTCACGCTGATTGTTCTCGCTCACATCTATTTGAGAACATGTCTTGAATACAAAAACCGTCCTCCATTTGTTTGTCTTTTATGAACGTTTGTCAATCTGCTCGTCTTGTATTGACTGATGACGTTTTCATTGTTTGAGCTTCTAATGCTGGTTAAATCGAGAGTTCTGCGAAGCCCTACGAAGCAAATCCTGTCGAGGTTTTGGGCTGTACGAAAATAAATTGAATTGAATGCCCCATCCAAGCAGTGTGTTAAACGTTGTCATGGAAGAGTAAGCCATTTCACCAGTTTTGCTGCGAGGTGTTGACTTGATTTGTGTCTGTTTGCCATTCTCTGAACTCGCCCAAGCCATAGCACCAGGAGCCATGCTAGGATGAAGGATTTATCGGTCCGTTCTTGTTCCTCAAACGCATATCCCTCTAATCGATCCACTGTAGCATTACAAAGTCAGCTCTCTCTCTCCGTCCTTCCCCCTTTTCTCTCCCCGCAACCTCCAACTCCACACTCTGATCAATACAGCCCCGATCCACAGTCAACCTGCCTTTAGCTACAGTGGGACGAAAGCCAATTGACTCATACATGCGGCGAGAAAGGGAAAAAAAAGAAAAAAAAGAAAAAAAACATCTTGGATTTCTCAGTAAGGGCCATCATTTCTTGAGGCTACATCACCACAGTGTTGATGGTCTTGACGGGAATTGCAATTATCCTAAAAAAAGATGATGATCTAAGCTTATGTGGAGCAAATGAATTCCCAGGAGATTGGCAGTCTAATCTGTTAAACGGGGGTAATAAGCCGGTGTCAATCCACTGGCTGTTTAGCACAAGCGCAGTAAAAATGTGCTGCCACGAGCCATGAGGTAATGTACAGTAAGAGTACGATAACAAGCCCACACAGGAACATGGGGGATGATAAACATGCGAGGCTCAACACAGGTACGGTATAGAAAATAAATCGAAAGCATATTTTAATAGTTAAGAGTATTCCTGCACTGAAAATGTGATATTTTGATCAATAAACCAAGAATTAATATTGTGTATAATGCCATATCTACATAGGATATACACGTTTTTCTCAGTTAGTACAAATTAGTAAATGTTATTGAGGTTGCACATGTTTAAAAATGAGAAAAAAGTCTAACAACAAGTCCAACAAGCAAAAGTCAACAATAGTCAACAGTTTCAGCTTTCTGTATTTATTTTAAATTGTTAATTGCTAATTTCTCATCATTCTGAAACACATGGAAAGACCCCAATCCAATTTGATGCTTTGAGGGCATGATATTCATTAACTTCCCATTAGCTATGTTTAGGACTCGCAAAAGTGTTTCTAAAAATGTCACACAAATGTATTTAAAACAGGTCAGAGGGGTTTCATTTACAAAGCGTGCGTCCATACAAAAAGGTTACATAATGGAGTTTTCTTGTTAAGTTTTTAAAATGTATTAAAAAATAAATTAAAAAAGACTTTACATAGAACTGCGGGGTGCGTCCATGGACTGTTTTGCTTTCAGAGACCAGGCAAAAGACGATCCAAGCTCCGAGAGGCGAGATTCTCACTTGTAGGAGCGAGTTTGAGGAAGTTTTGTGTTTTGTCATAAGAATCGTTTTTAGTAAGACTTCCACGTACAGAAAAGTTTCATTCCCGAGACTTTAGACCTGTGGAAAGCCCAGTCACAGTAAGAATGCACCTCTAATTCAATAGATGCGTGATACGTTCAATGCCTTACTGTGGAAGATTTCTGGCAAAGAAATAACAGCTCCATAGAAACAAGTAGATGGTTTATATCACCACCAGAACGTAACATAGTTCATATTTAAAAATGGAAAAGTCAATGATAGATGTGTCTTTTGGCAGGTTGGTTGAACTTAAGTGCAGGGTTAACCTAATTGACATTTTGCGGCGCCCCGGAAACGTTCTGATTTATGACCAGTGCAAACGCTTGTGTGTCATCATATTGTGCAACCCCTTGTGCTGGAATGAGGCCAAACTAGAGGCTTGGGACAGAACCAGCGTCAAACCGAGTTATTTGAGGGCGACGGTGGCTAAAGTCGGTTCTGATATTCCGCGGCTTATCGTAAACAGTGCCCCGTCGAGGAAACCTTACGAGGATCAAACGTGGCCTGTAAAACGCTCGTCCATCGAAAGCCACTAGGACCAGATTAGCATCAGGCGAGAGGCTCACTTTGAAGATTCAGCCTCAGAAAGCCATTAGTGTCATGAGCGTCATCAGTGTAAGCTCGCTAACACGCTGCTATTAGCATGACCCCATTGGTTTACACGGAGCATGGCAGAGGTCAGGCTCACTATGAGACTCATCCATCAACGCCCTGCTTTAGTCCGAGCACAAAAACAAGCTAATGTTAACGAGCAGGAGTCCTTTGTGTTTATTTATTTAGGATCCCAGTCAGTTATTACCGCAGCAATATATATTCTTCCCGGGGTCCACGTGTTGATAATTGTTTAATTTCCTTGTATTGAATTTTTAAAATGCCGGAAGTGGAAGATTTCCGAACCCAATCCAGTCAACGTGGTTTTGTTGCCAGCACGTCATCTACGTCACCAGCAGCGGGAATAATAAGTAACATTATGTAAATTCAGTGGCTATTTCTACTGTAAAATACGTAGCCATTGAAGCAACGTGATCATGAAAAGTTGTAATGAACACAATGAGTCTGGTGATTCTAAACATTTTTTCAAGAGTGATTTCTCAGTGTTCAAGGGGAGAGGACCTGGCAAAAACATCATTTACACAAAAGAACTATGGTTGAGTCATTTCCTAGTGTGATGTCATCAACTACAAACAGGACGTGAAATCATAAACCTAAAGCAATTCGCTATTCTGGGATAACATTTTGAAAATTTTGATTAAAATTCTTAAATGCATTTTAGTTCAATGAGTCATCCAACCTGTAGGGGGCACGCTAACAACTCCAAGCGCTCCTCCTTTTAGCTGCTGGAGCAATCTTATAACATGATTAAAAAGTATACCAAAGGTTTCATGGTTCAATATTACCATTTTCAAATATATTGTCCAGGAAGCTGCATTTGGATGAGCAGTCCAAGCATGAACAAAAAAGTGCATTTTCAAAAATAACTAAACTGAAAAAACACCCTCTCGGAGACGGAAAAAAGCCTTGAAACAACCCTGAAAGTATCACCAAAAGGGTTGATTGATTTGAGCGCTTGTTGCGGGCCCAGGCATGCAATCGATGAGCTAGCTCTGTGGTTTAGCTTAAGGAGCATAAAACTATATCCAGGCCTCTCAGTCTGTACGGCGCTCATGCCCGCGCAGCGGCTAATTACACACAGCCTGTTTGTTTGCTGCGCTCACGCTCTGAACAAGGACACGCTTAAATCTCATTACAACTCAGTGTCTTCAACGCAACGCACTCTCTGCTGGATATGACGGGAATTTAACCGCTGGGCTTTAAATGGCGGACAGAGGTGGACAATAAAATAATGACGTACAGTGCTATAAGGAGCATACAGTAGATACAACTGGGATAAACGACAAGATGAGATACAACCCATTGCAAATAAAGAACCAGTTGAAAAGAAGATTAATAAACAGATAAACGTTAAAAATGTTGCGTTTTTGTCTTTGTCGCGAGCAGACAGCAAACAAAGTACCTTACTTTTACTTTGACTTCATTTCTTGAGTAAAAGCTTTATGCTGACAATCCTAAATGCCTTGAACAGTTGTGCCTCTTTCACCACTCCTCCTTGTGTGATTTAGTGTTAAACTCCTTTTGGAAAATACCAGATTTTTTACCAGATTATTAAATGTTTTATATGTCCAATTACATTAAATCATATATCAGAAATTAAATGTTTAATCCATTGTACGTCCAAACTGTTAGTCAGTACTCCAGTAGCAGTTTCTTACCAGACTCATAATTGGGGTCACTAGTTTTTACTTCTACTTGAGTAAAGGAACATTAATCTTGCTAACATTAGCAAAGACACAAAGCTGTGAATCAACTGGTTCAACAGTGAGTAAAGCACTGTTGTGTCAGGATATATCTGAGTGAGTATTTACTCTAGTACTTGACTTCTAAAATATCTATTGCTTTATTATCACACTCGCGTGTAAATAAATGTCATTTGTATGTTGACAATTCTGTTCTATCGGTTCGCTAAAAGGCAGTAGCTCAGATGAAAGTTTGCAGGCTAATTTAAGTTTAATCCTTCACCAGAATTGAAACTATAATTTATAAATGAACACAATTCACAAACTAGGACTTTGCTTTGGGGATCAGGAGCAACATATAACAAGGAATAACTGTCCTATAGTTTGTGACGTAATTTGCATCTTTAAACCTTTAAAGAGAATGTATCTGTCACGGCAGAGTGAATATGAAGCTAAAGTTAGTTTATAATCTAAAGTCAAGTATAGGCTCATTTGTAAAACAAGAGTCAGCCCTTTACTTAAAGAGCGCCGCTTTATGCAGCGACAAGTGCTAATTTATTCAAAAGGAAATGTATATTTTATAGTATGCGGACTAAGGAAATTGAATGTTATGCTCAGTGTGAATACTAGAGCTCTCCAACGTGAAGTAGCTCGTTAATTAAATACTATAACATATGCACGGTCATATACGGCACCACAGAGCCACATTTACCACGAGCACCACCACCACCGGCAACATGCAATATTAAATCTGACTTTTTTTAACATTTCAAGTAACAACAAAATTAAGAAGGAAATAAGTAAGGGAAGAATGAAGGAAAGAAAGAAAGAAATTAAGTAAGGAAGGAACTATAGAAAGGAAAGAAAGAAGGAAGGAAAGAAAGAAAGAGGGAAAGAAAGAAGAAAGGAAGGAAGGAAAGATAGAAGGACAAAAGGAGGTAAGGAAAGAGGGAAAGAAAGAAGGAATGAAGGAAAGAAAGGAGGAAAGAAGGCAGAGGACCAGCCTTGTGTTTCAGATGACATCATAACAGTGCGTTCTAAAGCAGTTAGGTCAAATTGAATGACTTCTGGCAATGCTAATGTTTGCACCATTTCATTCTCTTTATTTACTGTTGTAATACAAACCCGCTTGAAAATGAGACGAGGACAAAATAAAGACTAACGTGGCGCATCGAAAGGTCTATAGTGAGAATTAGAAAAGATCAGGTGCAACATTTGGGATTTTGCTTTGAAAACGCTGGAAACAGAAAGCATTTACGATCTCTTTTGTTTCTTACGATTTGGCTATTGCAATATATTACGCACAACTGCCTCTTCCCTAATGCTGCATGAAAGGGACGGCTGATGGGATTGATTTGTACCGATGAACAGACCACCTTTGACACCCACGCGACCCCAATGTCCCTCCGCCTCCATCAGACTAAAGAGGCTGTCTGACCTCACAGCAGCAGCGTTGGGCTCAGCAGATCTGGTTGGAGATAATCGACCACTTTATTGAGGAAAGCGAGGTTAGCGCCTTAATTAAAGCTGCCATCGCGCCACAACATGAGCACAAATGTCGATGGAAAGTTCAAAACATGACATACAGCGAGCATCGGAGCGCGTCTCAAACATCTGGGCCTCTGAACACTTTTCCGGACAAGTGACCCTGAATCTGGCTTCTGTTTGCTTCACTTGGA
The DNA here is from genome assembly GCA_015082035.1 of Chaenogobius annularis. NCBI lineage: Eukaryota > Metazoa > Chordata > Actinopteri > Gobiiformes > Gobiidae > Chaenogobius > Chaenogobius annularis. The sequence continues at coordinate 691,568 of BJKM01000228.1, forward strand.
GGCACTGCTCTGACTCAAATCTCGACTCAAATCTCGAATCTAGAAGTGAGCGCTGCAATTAAACAAATCCTTTAATAACTTCATTGTCACAAGCTCGTGTGACCAACTGTAGTACTAGTCAAACACGTAAAGGGGGCGACAGAGTTTGTATAGATCACAGGCTTCATAAAATATCTAGTTCAAGACATTTTGCACATTTTGATCCAATTGTCCAACCATCTCAAAAGGCATGAGGGTCATGAGTGTGGTGCGCTGCTACGGTAACTGGGCCATCCAGCGGAACACAAAGGGCGTTTACGAATGTCCAACCGAGCCCCCGAGCCCCCGAGCCCTCACTCATAGCCCCGCACTCTTTTTTTAGACTCATAGTGCCTCATTCACAGAGCGACTTCTGTTCACAGACTGTCCACTCATTTTTTCCTCCTCACCACGAGGTCAGGTGACTTTGGGTTCTGTGTGATGAAAAAAGGTGCTTAGCTCTGATGAAGATGAAACGCTGTAATAGTATTTATAGACTAATAATAATCATGTAAGTTTTAGGCAAGCTGGATGTCACATTACATTTCAAAACATACTTCGATTATTGCAGATCCTGAAATGATCACTCTTTGAACGTCTAATGCAAAGGTAGCAGCTAACGCTAACGCCTTTACGCGGTAACAGTGAATTTAAGAGTGGTTTATTTATAATTACGCTGGACAAGATTTTTCAAGATGCATTGTGGGAAATTGTGAGTGCACTACTTTTTCCCTTGCTGGACATTCAGGCAGCACTAAAAATGGCATCACTATTTAGTGCTATATGTAAAGAACAGTGTGGACACAAAGTGATTCAGACTCTAAGCTCACTACTTTCTCCTCTGGCGTCATGTGTGATTCATTTCTGTAAATAGTTACCAACCCGACTGACATTGAAGTATTTATGGACTAATATTAATCATACAAGTTTTAGTCAAGATGAACCTCAATACAGACTGGATTATTGCAGTGTTTTTCCTGAGATGTTGAATCTCAGTTATAACAGTTATATCTAAAGTAAGTGACTGACGTTCCAACTTTACACTAAAACTGTTTATTTAATAGTGGTTTTATTGATAATCTTGAGTCAGCCGTGCATTAAATTGCTCTTCTACCTTCTATACATTGGGTCCAGCTAACGATCTGACGCTTTTTGCTGTTTTTCCCCGACTCCAGCAATGCATTGTGGTCTCTATGGACTGGTCTTTTCAGTCATTTGAGTGCATTATTTTTTCACCTGTTGGACATTTAGACGCAAACTATAACAAGAACTAGTGCAGATATTAGGACAAAGCCAAAGTGAATTGACCTGAAATAAAAAAATAAAATAAATACATAATAATAATAATAATAATAATAATAATAATAATAATAATAATAATAATAATAATAATAATAATAATAATAATAATAATAATAATAAAATAAAATAAAAAACTGAGATGAAGTGGCTATCAATGAACATATAAATATTGACTACTCTGACGTGTTTGTGCTCATTTTTGTTTACACATTGTCTCGCCAAATATTACGCAACTTGATTAATAATTTCCGTTGAATTAGTGGCTGATAAGACTCTCAATCACTGCGGTATAAAAAGAGCACAATACGGAACAGGAAACGGCAATCATGCGTCTGTGAATGATGCGCTGTCGAAATCAAGACCAGGGCTTTGTACCCTCCTGCATTCATCGGCAAAATTAGTCAGGGCGATTGAGCGGATTTCCAAAAGGGTTGTCACACAAATATTTATGAAAGATTCTATCAGCGACTGGCTTCAAAATATGATTCATCAGCTTAATTTGTAAGCTTTTTTCAAGAAATGTGTGACCAATTCCATCCTTGCCCACCACACTTTATGAGCAAGACTTATCTAATGACTTGGAGGTAAACTGATTTTTCTGTTAGTAATCTAATGTTAGTAAAGAGCACCCTGCCTAGGGACATTGTCAAAAAAAGAAAAAGAAAAAAAAGGGCAAGCTAATGTGGAAAAGACAAAAATGAATGATGAAATGTTAAATATTGGAAGAATAAAATGTAAAAAAAAAAAAATGTATGGGTGGACTGTCAGATTATTCTAGTGTAAATGTTCCTAGTGGGTCACAAACAAGCCTATATGTGCTGGTTTATGAGTAACAGCAAAAAAAACATATATATGCAATGTTATGACACGAGTTAAAAAACATTATATAAATGTACAGCTCCCACACGGTTCCTGCTGCTGTCCAGTGAGCACGCATTAACCTCAACTAAAGAAGGTTTGACTTTTCCATTCGGTTTGTGCCATTTATCTCGTGTCACGCACAACTCCATGCTCTCCATTATTTATTGTTATTCTTTGGGCACAAACACATAAATACGGTGTAGGTGCACACCTTTATGGAAGCCGCTGCCGCATATAACACGTGTAATCTGGACTCAGGCGCAGGAGCTGAGGGCATAAATCACACACAGGAGGAGGAGGAGGAGGAGGAGGAGGAGGAGGAGGAGGCTCGGCTCATATGGAGTCTTTGGACGTGCATTTTACGGAAATCTACTGAAATGAGTGAACACTTACATAAAGAGGCTTTCAATAGTGTAAAAACTGCACCTTCAGGATAGGTCAAATGTAGGGATAAATACATGAATATGCAAAGTTTGGCAAGCATAAATGTTTGCTTTGTGATGAAGAATGGCAATAAACAACTTGTGAGGGATCAGGCCAAGTTATTCGTCTGATCTGTGGAGAGGTGAGCCCGCTAACAGTCAAAGTGCGTGTTTTTCCAAAAGTTATTTTTGAGCAATAAATACATTTGTAATCGAATAAATGCATGTATCTACAAGTTAAATGCCATACTGTGACATACATAAGTTTTTAACCAGATTGTAAAAGAAAACCATATGAAAAGCTTTGATATGTTGAATCCTTTTACTTGGAGAAACAGAACTTTTAGAGGTATTTACAAATAAGGAGTTATTAGAACCAAGACATTTAACAACAAAGTGCTGAACATTATACCCCTCTGACCGAATGTTTTATCAAGGCTTATGAAGGGAATAATATCTAAATGATATCAATACATTACTAATCTAGACAACTACTCTACTAAATATATTAAAACCAAATGGGAAAGAGAAAGTTATCTTGTTTTGACGGATGAAGAGTGGGATAACGTGTGTATATCTCAATGGAGGACCACAAAAGCACATGTCTGGAGGGAATTTTGGATGTCAAAGTGCCCATTATTCACAGTGAAATGCTAACTGTTGGAGAAACTGTGGCACTGGAAGGCAAGCCACTATCTTGTGTTTTGGGACTGTCCTGTTGCTCAAAAATGTTGGACTGTTTTTGATATTGACATCCCACTCAACTTTAGAACTACGTACTTTGGCCTCAAAGCTCCTGCCACGGACACAATAAATGGATACCTTTGGAGCATACTTTTGGAGGCAAAAAAGCCATCACAAATAAATGGATGACACAAACATTCCCAACGATCAAGGGCTGGACTGGCATAGTAACAGCCAAATGGGAAAACAATGACGATTAGACTTAATTTGGAAATGGACAAATTTGAAAGACTTTGGACCAAATGGGACTTTCATTTAAATGTAATTGGGCCATGATTGTGTACTTTTGATGTCTATTTGAATTCTTATTTGAATTCTCTCTCCTGGTCGTGTTGTGTTCTGTGTTTATATTATTTCAATGAATAAAAAAATAAATAAATAACATTTTGCTATTCCGTTAAAGTCAATTGCACTTGTTGTGGTCGCCGTGTGACTGGAAAGATGGCGGCTTGAGTCCTCTCCCGTGTCGTGGGGCTGGTAAATAACGGTTTTGCAGAAACATCCTTCCTCCAAAGCGTAAAAAAAAAAAAAAACCCAACCCAACACATTCTGGTTCGTTTGTCTGAGTCAATCGTCCTTCTCCCTCTCCTCAGCCGCCGTGCTCCATGCGGCCTCCAAGAAAACAAAGACACTGCATATGCATGTTTCATCCAAATTTGATCGCAATATTTCATTTTCATTTCGTCACTCAAAATGATACCAGCCTCACCGTGAAAGAAATGACACGGCCCAGCCCTCACCAGATATCCAGGTTTCTTGCCGTGCATGTAAAAGTAGCGTGTCAGACAGCTGTGGCGACAGAATTAGGTTACCACCATCAAGTGTGGCCAATGAATTATGTAAGAAGAAAAGCACTATAAGAATGCAGTTTTACAGATTGTCGCTTTCAAATTGTGTAATCGAACAGGTTTCTGTGTTCTACTAAAGCCAGCCCATTCTTCGCATAAAAAAAAAAAACCACAAAAGCTGTCCCAAACTCCGGACGGCTTTACCAGCTCACATCAGTCAAACCTGGACCTCAGAAGAGCCTTTGGGTGAAGTGAATGAGGAGAAATGGACAGTGGCTTCGGTTTTGCTTTGATTTCTGCACCACTCGAGGGACTCACCTGCCTTTGCCTGTCACCGCCAATGTAATTTTCACTCAGCTAAATCACCGCAGGAACCCCCTCGCCTCAATCCGAGATTAAACTGAGAGAGGGCCAGAGCAGCAGCCTGCGAAATGAAATCAAGAGTACAGGACTATCCCCTCATATGCTCGCATGTATATGAAAGTTGCACTGACTGTCCGGCTGTGTCACCTGTGTTTTGATCCCTCATAAAAGAGTCACTGCTGTCCTTCAAGCATGCAATTATAACACTTGGACAGACCCAATTTAACATCACTTCCTGATGGCATTTTGACCTTTAGAGCTCCAAACCAAAATGAAAGTGCAGCACCAAGCTTAAAAGGGAGGTTATATAGAGTTTTTATGTTAAGTCTCAAGACCTATCTGTGTCCACCAGCTACGAGGTAAAACGTTAAAATATTGCAGGTGCTAAAAGCAATTCTTGATTTATACTTCATTTGAAAAAACAGTGGACATGACACTCAAGTTTTATATTTCTCCATTTGATGTTTAGACAATAGACAATAATTCAATCAGAAAGCAGAAAGAGCCTCCCTCTGCAGGTGAAGGCGCCGGCACTCCAGGTTCAGGTGTGATTGTAATTCTTTTTGTAAACCAGTATGTGCGCAGGCTACATATTCTCCTTTCCAAAGTAATTAACATTGATTGTTATCTATGAGCAATTAAATGCTTTGCTAGTTCTTTTTTCTTAAAACTGCTAGGAAAAAGATTACACAAAATAAAAACACAAAGTTAAAAATATAGACAATTCTGACATTTCAATATGTGCAGATGGTGAAAAACAAGACAAATATTAGTAGGTTAGTGTTTTGATTACTGTGAGAAGAAACATCAATGTTTTATAACACTGGGGCATCTCCTCAGGAGCTTCTACTGCAGCTGGAGGATTTCACACATTGTGCATGTTTTGGGTCGATGGGGAAAACGGAGCACCCGGAAGAAACCCACCCAAACTCTACACACACTCCCGGTTTGGTTCAGGAGTCAAACCTACGGCCTTCGTGTGAGGCGGGAGTGCAAGCCACTATGCCATCATTCATAATGATCAAACAACAGTGAAATCGCGAATTCACTTTCACATTATAACTGTTCCTCTAGTACGTGACCAGCTTTGTGAAACCAAACTTTCTGAAAGATGAAGTAAAGTCATCGTGACTTAAAACTGCCAGATAAAAAAGCACTTTGCATTTGGGTTGACTGTTTGGTGTATGCTGAAGTGAAACTACCTATTTTTGCCATTTGATTGGATCATTTATTGATTATTGGCAAGTCTAGAGTGGTAAACACAATGTGTTGCACAACTAAATTGAGACGTGGGTGATGGAATTACATTTGAAATATGTACCACCAGATGGTGTCAAGCCAACATCTAGTGGTCTTTAAAGCAAAGTCTGTAAACTACTTCTACATTCAACATCTAAGACTATGAGTGACGAAGGTAAGGAGCCAAATGTGAAATGTGTTTGATGAGTGAATTATTGTCTTTTTCGAGACAGTGTGGTTAACAAACCATGTTCCTAATATAATTAAAGATACAGGAATTGCCACCTGCTCGTCTCCATGGAGATCTATTGCAGTAAAAAGCACAGAACATAGCGATCCTACATTTATTTAGTTACAGATGTTTGTGTTGCCAAAGACTTTGAAAAGCTGCATTCTTATACGAGCGGGCTCACTTCTCCACAGATCAGAGATGTAACGTGGCCTGCTTGTTCAGGCAAATTAACATCTCAACAATAAAACACGTTACTAACATATTTTCTGGCAAAAATCAATAAATCAATCAATATTTGTACTAATAAAACAAATATATCTTCTTTAATGAGCTTGTAATTTCCCTCCTTTTGCCAGCTCCGCTCTGTATTGACGGCATTTAAAATGTTTTTTATTGGCGCCGGAGTGAGTGCTGCCTCTGTATCAGCTCATCGAAACCACATTCTTCCGTTATCGCCATGACCTTCCCGAGACCGCTCCCCGTTTTCGCCAGCCGGGGCCAAAACGGACTGAAAAACGAAAGAGACAACTGCCTAGTGCACTCCCAAACACGGCTGACCTTTGGACGGCCCTCGTGGGAAAAGCCTGGGCGGTGCGGGGCTACGAGACTTAACCTAACACGCACCGCCATCCATCTACGTCCACCGCCATGCATGTTGCGGCGTGTCCTCGGGAACGCCACTTCAGACGCTGCCACTCCGGGTTTGCAGCGGCTCGCTCCAGGGGCCAGCACACATGGAGCAAAAATAACTGTTGAGAGTTCATCTGGGGCAGCTGATATTTTAAGGTTTAAAGTGAAAATGTTTTTACTTCTCCAGCTAAATGAAAAAGGAAAATATATTTTGTCCATAAAGAAAATTATAAATGCCATTTAACTCAAAGAAATAGTCATATTTTGACTAAGTGGTCATCTGTCTTTTCCCATTATCTGTTGATCTCTTACTGTATTTTCCAATGAAAGAAGAAACACTTTTTTAAAGGGAAATGTGTGTTCACATGGCTTCTTGGGCTTCCTTGGTTGTTCCTTATCCTAAAACGAACAAACGAATCCAAATCCTGAAGTATAAAACAGAGATGAGGTTAAGGTTATGGACATCCATCATCATCTTCTAATGTCCTGCCAAAACATGACATTGCTCAAAAAAGAGTTTTCTATTTATTTTCCATAAAACGTGTCAAACTGATTTGTCATCATTACTGGAAAGAATATCAAGTTTAGAGCTGCAACAAGTAATCGATTACTGGTGACCACTCGTCGACTATGAAAAATGATCATAGTCGTATTTTGATAATTGTAATCATTATCTGGACTCTAAAACACACACAAAAATACCTTTTTATAACAAAAGAAAGCGAGAGATTGGCATTACTAAATGAAAATGTGAAAAATAAGAAAAATTTTGTGGAGAATGCGAGTCAACGTCTAAAATGATTGTCGGCAACAGCCCTAATGAAGATCCACTCAGCTGTGACATCTGCTGAGCTTGAGTTTCAGAACAGAAAGTGAAACATTGAAACGTGCTGAGAACATACATCCATCAGCTGATCCTTTCTTCATTTAATCCATGAATATTAAGACTGTCTACTTCTCTGTTCTCTGGCAGATGGAGCCCATGTGGCACTTTTCGAACACAGCTGTGAGCTCCAGACATTTAGGAATAAATAAATGTATTGAATTATCCCAATGTCTTTGTATGAAAAAGGTCTTTTTGTATGTGTTTGAGGTCGTTCTCAATTTGCCACCAATTAGGTCGACGTAAAGGATCTTTTATAAACAGCACTTGGACCATGATGTTTGTGTTGCAGCAGCAGAACTGTTTGCGACCTGCATCTAACAAGGCAAACAGGATCCACTTCATAGCAGCGACACACTTCTGCCTCTGCTGCAGGTACAGTCTCAGTGCCGCAGACGGCTTTGGCTTTGCCGCTTGAAGCCCGTTGTCATGGAAATAAGTGCAGTCAGCTGATGCCTCTCCCGTGGCTCCTGGTGCGACGTTTGAGGTGAATGAGGAGCGATGCATGTGAACAGAACCCACCCAAAAGTGAAGTAAAAAGAACTCCACAGAGCGCAGTGGCGTGTGTGAAAATGTCCGTATAGTCCAGATCACAGTTATCAAAATACAATTATATTTTACAGACGTCTCCTCACGGTTATTCGATTTATCGTTGCAGCCTTACAGGATTAGCAGGTTTTACACATAAGACTCATTGGAGACAGAATATTATGTTGTTTGTAGTTAAACCAGTGGTCACCAACCCCTCGATCTCAGAGGAAGTGGGCGTCGGTCCAGATGCCATTTTTGTTTATTGTAGAAAAAGATTCAACTGTAGTCATCTGGACACTTTTGGTTTATATGATGTTTACTGTCTGGTGTACAAGTGACCGTGGATAAAAGCACTGCACAACCACCAACTAACACTACCACACTGATGTGAGTGAACCGTGAGCTGGAGCCGCCGTCGGAGCTGGAGCGCACACCGTCCACTCAGCACAAGCCCACGGGGGGCGAGCCCACAGCGTTAGCCCACAGCGTTAGCCCACAGCGCGAGCCCATAGTGCGAGCCCACAGTGCGAGCCCGCGGCGTTGGCCCACGGGGGGCGACCCCATGGCGCGAGCCCACAGCGTTGGCCCATGGCGTTGGCCCACGGGGGGCGAGCCCACGGCGTTGGCCCACGGGGGACGGGCCCACGGGGGGCGAGCCCACAGCGTTGGCCCACGGGGGGGGCGAGCCCACCGGGGGGTGAGCATGACAGCTATGGAAGTCAAGCTTACAAAAGATGGAGGAGAGATAACGATAAGAGGAGGGGACAGGAGGGGACAGGAGGGGACAGGAGGGGATAGGAGGGGATAGGAGGGGACAGGAGGGGATAGGAGGGGACAGGAGGGGACAGGAGGGGACAGGTAGCGCCCAGTAGCTTGTTTTTTCCTTCTCAAGCAGTGGGTTTGACTGTTATATGAAGCACCCTCTCTCCTGAGTGGTTCTGGCTCACCCAGTCTATCGCCGAAAATAATTAGCTAATTCCTTCACTGCCGCCCTTCGAGGCAATCGTGTTGTTGATTTCAGCTGTTACAAAAATAAATTGAATTGTTGCAAAAAGGAAAGTTGATTTTCTCTACGTCCAAGCTCTTCCTGAAGAGGTGAGATGTGGGGGAGCTTAAAACTTCTATTAATCATAGTTGTTGGCCACTGTATTTTATTTTCATATTACGAATGTAGGAACTGTATAACTCATTTTCATATTGCAGGTTTACATTTCAATAACATTTTATTATTAGGCCAATAAAGCAGAGTCCCATATATGTATAGTTAGAGCTAAAAGTCGCTCTGCAGCCTAAACAATTGATCTAAACAATTTTCTAACGTCACGGTTCAAATTCTGATTCTGATACAACGTTGCCCCATCTTGATCTTGCTTCGATCTCAATCAGACGCAGGAGATCAAACAAAGCCATGCGTCCGGATCTGACCTCTTAATGAACATAATGACATACATTGTTGAGAATAACTATTGCTCTACTTCGCAACTCTGATGAAGTTATCACAAAGTAACTTGATGCAGGAGGTGGAGAGCAGCCTTGAAAACCCACTCAGATTTAAGTGGAGAATAAAGAAATCTATGAGAGGGTCCGTCCAGAATTAAGCAATGAGGGAATTAAGATAAATGTAGCACAAAAGGACACATTTTCAAGGCAGGAACATTTGAATGTGCACTAACTTTCCACCTGCTTGTCTCTATGGAGATGCTATTGCTCTGCCTGGGATGTTCACAGCGTATAGCTTTAACATTAGCGTAGCAGGTATTATTCAGTACAGATATTTTTATTGCTGCTCAAAAAATAAATGCAGCGTGTTTTCTGTGAGTGTTGTCGCTCTTCACAGATTGACGTAACTTGTTCTGCTCACGTCAACTGTTGAATGACACTGTCATTCCAGGGAAAGCAAGTCAATGGAGATGCACGGATGGCAGACAAATTGTGATTTTTAGGCTTTACAAGACAAATAATGTACAGAAGTTTAGTTAACTTTTTTTTTTTTTATACGGCAGATATGACATGCTTGAAACACAACATATTGTACTTTTTGGTGAAGTTAAAGACAATTTGAAGGACAGAAAATAAGATTTAGTCTCTGACATTTTCTATCGGGAATTTTCACCTGATCTTCGCTAGTAATGGACACATATGTATGGTCTATATTGCTGAATGACAGAAATTTAAAGGTTCTACTTTGTCTCGTATAAGATCACCGCCGTATTCCTGGCTCTGGGATTTTACTGAATGTCTGTCCTTGGTCTTTTCCCACTATTTCACAGTGCTAACTCTTGTCTAAAAAGCTTTCCGACCCCAAAAGATTAAATGCATGGATCATCGGTAGGAGGAAAAGTGTTCATGTTCAGTTCAGTTATGAATTTTTAGGCAACTTTTTTTTTTTTTAACGTAAATATCGCCTCTGTGGTTGTATCTGAGCTAAAAACCAAAATATTATCTCTTCTCCTGTCGCTGTTTAACAAAAACCACAGCGTTGGATTCGAGATAAATCAGATAACAACTTTTAATGAATAAATTACGCTCGCTCCATTCAATCTCTGCAGCTGTCTCCCCTATAGAAACACGCAATTTTTAACACTCTTTTAAGATGTACTTAATAAACTTGTGTTTTTCTTCTAATAAGACAAAAAGGTGCAAAAAAAAAAAAAAGTAGTGACATACAGCACATTTTAGGAACAAAAGCCGTTTCCATGGTGGTTTAATGTCCCCTGTGCACACCTCCCCTTTAAATGTAATCAACTGAATTATAAAAAGAATACGGCAAGATTCAATAAACTCGCCCAGACTCCTACACACTTTTCTCCTCCAGCTTCATGTCAGAAAAAGAAGAGAAGAGTTCTTTTCTTTCACCGAGGCCGATCCTTTACAGCATTAAGGCGACATGAGTGTGGCGAGGTTAGAATCACATTGTAAAGAGATCTGCAGACACAGGCCATAAAAGGAGCCGAAGACAGGAGGTCAGATTACAGCTGTGGATATGGAAAACCAACTCGAAAACGTACTGTAATCCAATTTAATATTTCAACCGATTTTCAAACAGATTTCAAAAAATGTTTGATGATACGAGCGATGGTATTAGTCGCACATTGGGAAGAACAGCAGGACAATATAAATAAAGATACATTACTATTTTAACTTAAAGACTTAAATCTAACACAACACTGTACAAGCAAAGTAGAAAAAATATAAGGCAACAACTTCTTTACATGATACTTTTTGATCATATAAGCCACAACAAACCCCCACTCATGCAATTAATACAGTTTGTACACCCCTCCCAAGAATAAGATGGAATTATCCATGTATCCACAAAAATACACATAACCATACAAAACAGTATGTTCTCTTGAAAGTTGTGAACCTTTCACGGTCTCAGTGACTTGAGTCCGAAGTATCCCACTCCTCTTTAGGGTCACTGTTTAACTTGTTGTTGATTTGTATGTTATTTTTAACTGTCATTTGTTTTTTGTGTGATCCTAAACACATAATAATCATGTGTGATCAGATGACCTTCATCAGTTTGAGGAGGTTAGAGGGCGCAGCACCCGAGACTGTCTCCTTAAATGCAGCGTTAGTTGTCCTGGATGCCTAAAACGTCTTCATCAAGTGATCACATGATCTGACAGTTGCACATTTTTAATGCTGATTATCTCGGCTATGACTGCGAAAGCACTAATATTACTGTGTGTTAGTGCTTTCCGACTTTGAAAATTCCTGAAATGTTGCTACTATGAACACTATGAACAATGACAACAGCATCAACGTTATGTTGTTATAAAACCGATGTATTGGCAGAGAGCAAACCAAATGAAAAACTGCATCTCTCCTGACAAGGTTCATGTACATTGTGCACTCTCCTTGTCTCAAATAAATACACTTACTATAACTAACATGATGCAAGGGTTAAAAATAGAACAGATTTGAATGAAAACGTACCGACTTTGAGACATGAGGATTTCAAAGCAGAACAGATCTCAAATGAGCTTTCCCAAAATAGTTCAAAAGCTTTTGTTATACGAGTGAGAAAAAAAGAAGGAAAAGAGACACAGATTCAGTTCATAATGAAGATACCCAAGAAAAAATGCATTCATCATTTAGCTTACAGTTGAATAAACACTCAGCATCCTCTCAGAAAAGAATTGTCTTTCCATGTATCAATTTGAACTAACAGAAATGGCCATTACAAAACAAGAATAAACCATGGACTGAGATTAGCGGTCTTCCGTTTGCAGCGTCTGAGATTACTCTGAGAACTTAATGTCATGACACATAAGCCACTTTCCTATTAGTATCTACAAATACTAGCGGGACACAACTGGTGCTCAGTGGTGCAGTGTAAAGCTGGGCACGGAAACAGCGCAAACGATATGTGACTCGAAAAGGATGTCTGCTCGACGGACCGGTCCCAAACACCAAAACACATGACAACGGCTACACACCGCTAAATCGCCAATGAAGCCGAGCGAAGCAGGCGGAATGATGGACACAGAGGAAGGATACAAACGCGGAGACAAGAGAACAGGACAAATAAAGTCAAACTGTAGCGTTCTCATCCATGTCCTTATTGTATTTTCCTCTCCAATTCACTGAAGCCCAGTCAAAAAAACATCATGAATCCAGTTTGAAGCGTTGTAAATAAAGCATGAATCTTCCCATCACTAGCGCACACCGGACTGTAAATCGGGATGAGGGGGCGTACCGCCTTTCTCATACCTGGGATACCTGATACCTGCAGATATCGAAGTCGCACTGCTCAAAGTGGGCAGACGGCGCCAAAATCTCTTCAAATTCGCTGACGAGACATGCTGCAGCAACATCAGGGGACACTTTGGGCTGCACAAAAGACAGCCCAAACTCATATGAAACGATCCAATACATTTACAGAAGTCCGACTGAACCTAATCGGATTATGGACTGAACCTGTTCTCATATACAGTAAGTGGAGATGTACTCAAGGACTATAACAATCTAAACACGAACGGACAGGAGAGCCGCAGTTTGGGATCTCCGATATCGGCCGATGGGGGCAGGGGCGCTCGCCGGATGAGAACCTCGCCAATGAGAGTCGACGGCGGCCACGGGCTGGAGCTGGAGCCGGGGCTGAAAAATCAATGTTTCGACGAGTTAAAACTGCATCATCTGGAGCCAATTGTCTTAATTGAAAAGCTCTCTGGACTGTGGACAGGAGCGGGCCATAAAGAGCCGAGTCCGTGCACTGTGATTGGAGTGTACACTTTCACAGATGCTCGGAGTTGGACAGGCCTCGCTGAACCACGGGCCAGGCGGAGGAGGAGGAGGAGGAGGAGGAGGAGGAGGAGGGGGAGGACGACGACGAGGAGGAGGAGGGCAGCAGTGCAGGCAAAACTGATTTTTATTGAACCATTAAATCCCCCGTGCCTGATTTAATTTGAGGTTTTTGTTGCTTCGGCAGTATTAGCCGCTAACAATCCCTTCACTCGCACGGCCAGTCCTGCTCGTTTCGAAGTGGAGAGGGCAACGGTGCGCTCAGCTCGGGCCGGTATGTGCTTGCATGAGGACTGGAGCGTCAACAAAGCATCAATAATTCTGACAGTAAAGACACAAAATATTACAATACAGAACAACATTCACAAAGGAATTCCCTAGACGTATTTTTGCATTTAAACTATCAATATAAAGCTAAACTAAAATCTTAACACTTTTAAGTAAAAAAGTAAGAGTTAAAAAATACCTGCTCTCAAATGTAGTGACGTAAAAGTAAAACAAAAGTGTATCAAATATAAAGTATACTTAGGTAAAGTACAGATTATTATTTTTTTTTTTACAATACTTTGTTACTGTGTACCATTCATCCCTCAGAGAAAACAGTTAATCCAGGCTACATTTGTCTCAGTTCTGGATTATGATATTATGTATAAATACATGCATTCTACCGCAACTGCAGTTTTTCCTTCAACACACAACACAACACACAACACACAACACACAACACAACACACAACACAGGATAACAAAAGTATTTCAGCGACTTTTCCTGTGGAACAAAATACAGAGATTATTTAAATTAAATGATTTGCTTTGAATGATTTTATTTTATAGTGTGTATGTGTGTGTGTGTTTTTATGTATTTGTTAATCTTATTGATTATTCTAAATGCGTTTGTTTTATTTGTATTTTGTTGTGAATTAAAAAGAGTTTCTCTCATTGTGTTTCCCCTGTGTAAAGAAATTATACATTAAAAAAAAACCAAAAAAACAATGACTAAACCAAACCAAAACCAGGACTAAACACATTCTTAACTGGGACAACATGGCTCAAATTTGCTCCACTTAAAGCGTTCAACGTTATTAGGACAGTGTCAATTACATCATTCCTCAGTGCACCAGCGAAACACTCTGAAAATAGGGCTGAACTATTTTACAATTCACATCTATATCCAAAAGGTCAAGCTGTAAACCTATAAATGCTGAGAGCAGGGTAAAAATACGACAGTAAAAGCATGGCGGAACGTGTGGCGTATATGAGAAAAGTAAATACAAACCACAGTCTGTGAAACCCTCCTCTGATCCAATAAAGAGGGGAATTCCCATTTAACATCAACATTCATTTACAGTTACTTAGTGTAAAATAAAATCCACTCAAACGCCAGTGGAAACGGGAGGCCCACATCTAATATTGTGACAAAGTGAGGCACATAACAACAGACAGTGATGATGCCACAGGGACGGGCGGAGGTCTGAGGACGCCGGCGTGTTGTGCCCGTACAGACTGTGTGTTTATGCATGCCAAGCGCTCCCCGGGTAAGTGCATTGAGCGGCAGGGGACAGGCCACATCACCATGAAATGTAATCTATTAAGCCTTATCCCGACACTATCGCTACATCCAAATTCATCTCCCAGTGTCAGCGGCCCGGGCCCTTCCCAAAGGCGTCGCCCCCTAATGGGATGTGACAGGACGTGTCCCGAAGAACGAGCAAATAAGAGATCTCCCATGTCACACACCAATGTCATATTCATATTGGCTGTAAAGGGCCAGCGCAGCAAGAGGAGGAGCTGAAAAATGAGGTCACATACAGCAGGAGGAGGAGTCAAAGATGGCGGCTGAAATGCTCTCGTAAAAGTAAATAAAATAAAATACCCCATCAACACTAGTATCCTCCAGCTACAGGAAACCAAGAGCTTGTCTCAAATGTTCGGGGCCCACAGTCTGAGAATCACTGAAGAACAACTCTGCAATGTTGCATATTTTATTGATTGATTGTTGGGGCAAGAATCACAAGTTGAAAGTGTTTACTCTTCACATGCTTAGAGTCCCACCTGCTTTAGTATGCATTTATTTGAGATCAAAACAAGTGTTCATCGCTGGGGGCTTTCCTGAGGCAAACGCGAGCAGAGCTGCGAGACGACGTCTATAAAGGATGTAGAGTCTGTTTGGTTTTCTTTTCATCACTTTTCAAACACAAATTGTTAAAACTTCACACTGTGTCAAGTTGTACAGATGACAGTCATAGATGTACATGTTGTGTAGGCGGGTCAGGCACCTCTTTATCCCCACGGAGATGGCATCGCTACGTCTCAGATTTTGGATATATCAGCAGGTGACGTACTCCAGGAAGTTTTTTTTTTTTTTACAATATAGCGCAAAACACATACTTTGAAGACGTAGAAGAAGAAGACGTAGGCGAAGAAGAAGAAGACGTAGAAGAAGACGAAGAAGAAGATGTGGAAGAAGACGTAGAAGAAGAAGATGAAGAAGACGTAGAAGAAGACGACGTAGAAGAAGAAGAAGAAGAAGTAGAAGAAGACGTAGAAGAAGACGTAGAAGAAGAAGATGTAGAAGACGTAGAAGAAGAAGAAGACGTAGAAGAAGAAGAAGAAGAAGAAGACGACAAAGACGAAGACGAAGAAGAAGAATGCATCATTGATTAATTCGAAATGACCAAGGTGTAATTTCGAAAGAATAATAGGTTTGAACTTCCTGTTTGTTGGCAGCATTTTGAGAACATTTGACCGTTAAAAAGACACACAGTTCCTTTAATTGCCATGTCCACTGCGCTAATTGTTCATCCCTCTGAATCCACTGGTTCGTATAAGTCAATTCAAGGGGAACTTCTTAGATTTGAGCAAAAGAAAGAGTCTTGACCGTCATTCACAAACTCTGACATTCCTCTCGGCTTTGAAGTGTCTCTTGCGACCCACAAAAGTAGAAATATTTTTAGTATCCATCCTTTGCTTCTGCTTCCCCTTTTTTTTACAGCGTTGATTCCAAACCCGTTGATGAGTGCAGTTCTCTTTTATATGCCAAGAGAAGTCGGCACGGCTGACGAGAGCGGAGGCTTGTCTAAACGCGGCGCTGCAATCGCTTGTTTCAGGTGCCGCTTTAAATCTGGTTTTTGGAGTATTTGGATCATGTTGCGTGATGGCATCCCACTGTGCGGTAGAACATATTCTCTACATCATGTCCTGTTATTTTATGTACACAAAATTAAGCATCAAACACATTTTAAAACAACAGTCTGTATGCCTGTTTATGCATACACACATTTGGACTAACGAACCGTACCGAGAACCACCTTTGGAGCTGGTCTCGGTCTCGGTACGGTTCCTAGTGGACTCCGGTGCGGTTCGCTTGTGGTGTGAACGTTAACCGGCCTCGATTCGGCCCAACTAGAGCGCTGAAGACGAGCAAAATAAATAAACCTCGTTGTGTCGATCAAAACGGGAGAAACAAACCCGAGTGCGACCGAGAGTTATTTATATAATAACCATAGACCGTAAATAATAATGCTAATGCTAATGCTAAAGTAGTGCTGTGGCTAATATTTACAACATTCAAATGTGTCCGACATATTTGTACAATCCAAATGTCGCTCAAATCTGACTCCACTTTCCTAGGCAAGGTGCAGATCAGGCAGACACTTTCCTCTGGCCAATATAGGCGGGCGTGGTTTCTAGTTCTACGCATTTGTACTACAGCGCCACCTCAGGCGAGAGGGTGTTCTGTTTTCTTTTGGTTCATTTCGTTTGAGCTGAAGTGCGGTGAGAACGTGAACGCACCCAATGAAACTGAAACCAAATCTGCATCAGGAATAAACCAGAATCAAACAGGGACGAAGTGTAAACACGGTCTGAAAGTAAAGACAAAATAATTCAATGTTGACCCTGTTCAAATACATTATGCCGCAGTTCTTCCATCAAATTATTTTACGATGATCCAAAGCAAATGATTTTCATTTTAAGATGATCTATTTAAAATTCAATCTCAATATTTCTTTGTTTTTACCTGGTGAAATAAATAATCTGATCTATAATATCCACCAATTCAGTTTCATAAAGACAAATTGGTTGGACTGTATATACACTTTTATAAGCCTGATAAAAGTAACATGAACAACTGAATTCATAGACTAATTCAAGCTTAGAAACTACTTAGCCTGATTCCTGTTTAATTAACTATTTGTCCAATATGAATTAAGTCTTTATTAAGGCTAATTATAAAGCGGCACCAATAAATCTCGAAAGAACTCAAACGTCTATAAATAATCCTATAAATAACTATCCTTCTGGTCTTCTCCTTGACCAGTCCTCGGCCTGTTTACTCTAATCACCCCATCACAGCAATGTCCTCTCTCTCCAAGTGGAACACAGAGGTTTTATCTGAAAACACAGCAGTTCGTCCCTCACCTCTCGCCTCGTATCGGCTCCGCTCAGCGCCTCCTCTCCGTCAACCTGCCAACCGGCCGCCATCTTGGAACAATACTCCAATCACTGCAGAGAGAGCCTGGCCTCAGACGCCCCCTCCCGATCTGTCCACTGGGACCGACGGTGCTCTAGGCCGGTGCTTCTCAATCTGGGGCGCGCGGGCTTTGTAACGGTGGTGCTCAGGGTTTGCTCCGAGTTCTGGTCAATTATGTTTGAATTCGATGTGAGATTTTACATTGAAGAAGCCCCAGTGGTTTAGACCTGGTTAGTCCTGTTCAAGTGTAAATGTGACTGATTTTGGCTCAGTGGAAGAGGGTAGTGTTGGGGTAAACCTGAAGGATGGCGTGTTCACCTGCTCGCTCTGCAGTCTCCTGTAAAATGTTACCTCAACAGAGTTCACTCCTTTTGTTTAAGGATCTGTACCCGATAGTTTGCAAGTAATAAAGTTGACTATGTTTTCTCAAAAGTAAAAGCATCTATTCGGGTGAGAATCAGACCACTGCGCTTTCTCTGAGTGTTTTATTCTCCAGAAAAGTGAGCGATATATATGGACTGCTGTAAAGAGTTTAAAATGAACTAATTCTATGATTTCTTGTTTTAAGACAGGTATAGCTTTTATGTCCTTCATCTCTATGAATTTAGTACAAAGGTGTGGAGCACTCAATGCCTCGATCGGCTATTTCCTTTCAAAAATCTCCTCAAATACCACCCAAGAGTTCAAAAGGGTCTTCTTTCATCCACTGACCTCAGTTCATATTGGATTCAAGACCACATACAAAATAGGCCTGGGTCATAGTTGAAAAAAAATCTAAAATTGGCTGTTCATACCGTCACAAAAAATTAGCCGCAGATAACATATGGGCAAAAAATGTATTTGACCTTAAGAGCGTAGCTTTAGTTCATTCTGCGTGTCCATACATCTACCACCCAATAGGGGGCGCTTCAGTCTCTGCTTCAACCAGTGCTGAGTTCTTGTATTTGTTCAGCTCTGGTTGTATAAGTAAATCTTTTTTGAGGTTGCACTTGGTATGAAAAGTTTGAGAATCACCGTTTCTTCATCAATAAATAGTATCCAGATCCCACAAAGAACTGGTGGAGCCTGAAGCAAAGCACTGAAGCTGTGCCAGGAACAGCACTGAGGCGAAACAGGAAAAAACAACAAGAGGGACAGAAGGACAAAGAATCACATTTTTCATTAGGGTATTAAAAGGGGAGAGCTATCTATCTATCCAACTGTCAGCGACAGTAATCGTCCCATTTAAATTCAGGTGCAGCCGAGATCTTTATGAGCTGAGCTTGTCCTTCAAGAAACCTCCAACTTGTGAAAAATGTGTTTTGGGACAGTGGACATCTAGGTAGGAGTGAACTCAATAGCATCCTACAATAGGTTTAATTGTACCTGGTTAAGTAAAGGTTATACAATAAATACATCAATAAATATTTTGGTACTTTGGTGAGGTTTGAACTGCAAACACTCTGGTTATCAGTTGCTTAACCAGCTAATGGTTCTTAACTATTCAAATAAAATGAGATTCAAGTCATTTTCATTTCAATAAAGTTGATGTTCATCCCAATCATAAGTCTAAAACTTTATCTTTTAAAAAGAGCATTCCTCAGTTCGACACAAACACAAACACAAGCATACACAGTGTCAGTCCATTTCACATTAATACACAAATATATTACAATGCAAATAATCTGAATTCAACAGTTTTAACAGGGTTAGAGACACAAAGTACATTTTTATAAAACAATGAAAAATCTACCTCTCCTTTTGTGATAGAAAGTTTCACTCCTTTGTCGTTTCTACTGAACTTCATCTTCATTTTTCAGAAACAACTGAATATAATATGTTTGAAAGCAATATTTTCTCCAAGTGCGAATTGTAATAAACTTAATTGCTACTTGCATGCATAAATAAATGTGTAAATCCTAAAGTAAAATACCCCAATCTCAAATAAATTTGTGAAATAATAAATACAACATTATGTAGGGGAAAGGCAACTTGCTTCACTCTGCTGTTATTGAAATGCTGTTTATCTGGAGAGTTGGTTATAGATAGACACTGCAATTAATTCACAGTTGATATGTGATAATAAACCGCATGAGGCCTCCTTTTCTCTGATAACTCCTATCACAAAGTACAATATGTAATTACATATTTTCTTTGATGAAGTGAACATATTGTGTACTTCATTATCAGATAACTTTGAACATTTAAAAGGTCATATTTCTGCCAAAGATTGGGTTTAGGCTCTGCACAAAAAAAATTTCACCAAGAACTTAAATGGAGATTTCAGTTCATTCTTTAAGAACACATAAACAGAAATATGGCTTGACTGTTATAAAACACATGTGCGGACAGACTAGATCATTGTAAATACGTATTCTTTGATTTTTTAAAGAGTGAGTATATTTAAAAATGAGTGTGGAGCAGCAGGTAAACAAAGGATAAATTACTAAAAAGCTCACATTTTCCTCATGTTGTTGTGCAAACATGTGGAAAATGATTTAGTGAGATTAAGTGAGTTACGCCTCCTGAGAAGCTGGACTCAAAAAGTAGTTCTAGAATGACAAAATATGAAATTAAATGTAGCAAAAATGTCATCTTGTCGCGTTCTCAAGCACCAAACCTTGTGTCGCGAGTCTTGTCTTTTGAAAAGTGTGTCTCGTCCCACCCCTATTATAAAATATTCACTTTTATGATTCTCACTTAACGATAATGAATGGGGAGCCGTTTGTGAGCCGTCGCAGTGGCTCTACCCTGGTGATACGACACACAAGTACAAGCACAAGTCATGACATTTTTTCTTTGACTTTGAGAGTTTTCCACAAAATGAAAACCACTTGAGCTTCGATGAACACTTTTTGCTGAAGACTATTGAGTATTGGTACTGAAAGAGAGTAAAAGTATTAACTTAAGGGTGCATCAAGACCCGTTTCTAAAAGGAATAACCAGTCCTAACAATAACTGTGACCGTGAATCTGACATTTTGGCCCACTAGTGACATTGAAATGAATTGAAATCAGAATCAGAATGACTTCCTTTAATCCATGCAACAATGCAGCCACAAATGCAGCCTCAAAGTATCACGATATTTAGGTGAATTGAGCTTTTCGAACATGTCTACAATCAAAGCAGGACAGTTCACCACTATCGTCTCAGACTTTAGCCCATTTGCAGTGTAGTCACTCTCTCTCCTCCCGCCTCTCCCCCACTTTCTCTTTCTCAGTCTGAGTGAGGCCAAGCATTTAGTTCCCTTATCATAGCCTCATGAATTATGAAAGTGCTCTGTCCAGCGGCCCGGCCAGGACCGCGCAGCTCCCTTTTCCTTCTCCATCCGAGCGATTCGCACACAACAGACCGACTACAGCTCACAGCCTCCTACACCTTGTACCGCAGACCCCAACCATGAATTATTGAACATATTGTGACCACGTTTCTCTACCTTTTCTCTCCAAAAAAGTGAATCTATGACGCACAAGCACCACCGAAACCTCAAACGAAATGGATCACAAGCGCTGCCACACCAAAGACCCTGTCAAAGGAAAGGTAAGGCAGCGCACTCACTGCAGGGCAAACGTTGACCCAATAAATCCACAAGAGAATGGAATATATTGAGTTGTACTATACCTTTCCAATTTTGAGGGGACGCTTTTGCAAATTCTGATGCATTGAATATTGATGAGATATTGAATAATACAATTCTTCATAAAATATAGGTGAATACTTGCACTGTTGCATTGGGCAGGTAGCTGACAAGTAATGTGCAAATGCATTAAACTAATGCTGAGTGATACTGTATACGGGGCTCGATTATTTTGACCATTAACGTGGTTATTCTTGAGATGTGGCGGCCTTTCTGAGCATAAACTTCAACCAATCAACACAAATGCTGCACAACACAGTCACTCGTATTATTCACAGTGAATTCAACTCCAGCTGACACAATATGCTAAAATGGAGATGATTGAAGCAGAAACTTTGTTAATTAAGTCAAAAGAGTTCACAAGATTCTATGAAGTTCATTGTAAGACCAATGTGGAGATAACAGTGTGATGATGTGTGCCTTAGAGGTCTGAGGACGTGAGCACTTCCGAGGTTCTCGGAATGGTTTCAGATATTTAAAGAAGGGGACAAGTGAATATTTGAATATAACATTTTAAGTAAATGTTACATATTTTATTTTAGACATCATTGAAAGAATAATAATTGACAATATACTATTAAACAGATTCATTTTCCTCAGAGTTGGGGGGTACTGTGTGAGTGTCAAATTGGGAGTATTTGGTTGCTGTTGAGGTTACCTTAGCGACTGATAAGGTAAACTATGCGCGCTCAAAATGGAACAGGGTTAAAATGACTATCACAATGCAGTGGAATCGTGTCAAAAACACTCCAAGCATTAAATATTGGCTGTGGATGGTATTGAACAACTCGAATCAGGTCATTGTACATAAAGTAACATGCAACGTTTAAAGAGCCCTTTCTAAATTTGAAACAAACAAACAGACAAACAAATAAACAAACATTCTAATATAAAGAGTAAGATTGGTCTGGTCTCTGTGGATTTCTCTGCCCTCTTGTGACCACGTCTCAACTCAACAAATGCGTCTCTCAACAAGGTCCCGGAGACACATTTGTTTTGGGGACAATGATTTGTATCCCCCGTCGGCGCAATGTCATTCACATGCTTTGGCAATCGCTAACATTTTCATTACGCGGCGTGCTCTGCTGCTCCGTCGCTAATGCTTAATCCTCTGTCTCGACTTGTGGCTCATTGCGCATTCACAGCCTGTTTGGGCCTGTGATACCTGCATTAAACCGGCCCGCGTGTTGACTCTGCTCGCTCTGCTAATACCTATGGCTGCTGTAGATGGAGACTGCGGTAATTACATCGGGCCGAAAAAGCTCTGAGATCCGGCACAGGCTCGTGATGGGAAGACTGGACGGGGACTGGAGGGAGACTGGACACGGACTGGAGGGAGACTGGAGGGAGACTGTAGGGGAGACTGGACGGGAGACTGGACGGGAGACTGGACAGGGACTGGAGGGAGACTGGACGGGGACTGGAGGGAGACTGAAGGAGGACTGGAGGGAGACTGGACGGAGACTGGACGGGGAGACTGGCACGGGGACTGGAGGGAGACTGGACACGGACTGGAGGAGACTGGACGGGAGACTGGACGGGAGACTGGACGGGACTGGAGGGAACTGGAGGAGACTGGAAGGGGACTGGGGGAAGACTGGGGGGAACTGGACGGAACATGACTGGAGGGGGACTGGACGGAGACTGGAGGGGGACTGGTGGGGGACTGGTGGGGGAGTGGTGGGGGACTGGAGGGAGACTGGGCGAGGTCAGCCAAAGTGCGGAGATTAGAGTCCAAATGGAACTCAGTGGAAGCATTAACGTTCTGTTACTTTATAGAAATGGTGAAATATAACATACACCGTTGCCCCAAGCTATGCAAATGTCCACGAGTGCAGTTGAAATGGATTCAGAGGATGTAAATCTAAATGCATTAGGAAATTTGAGTCAGTGAAAGGGGGTTAGAAGAACTCCAAATAAAACAAATAGAAGCACTGCTCAATTTGTATATTAGGGCTGGGTATTGCCTAGTACTTCGCGATACAATACGTATCCCGATACAGGGTCCACGATACGATACGAATCCCAATCTAATTCATGGATATCCCTTAAAACCGGTATTAAAAGTTTATTAAAATGACATTTTGATGAAGTAGAATAACATCATGTATTAGAATTTCATGTTCACACCGTCCTCAATATCACAATACAACTGTCCTATGATGAAGTCACATTTTCAGCTCCTCAGATTCAGCCTAGATTCAGCAGTCTGTAGGTTCAGAAGTGTAGAACTCTGATGTTGTATATAAATATCACGATACGCATCTCTGTATCGATACAGGTATTACCAAGAAGTCCGACTCAGTAGCGATGAGAGAAGCACACGCAGCTCACATCTGCACGTATGTGGGCTTTGTTTGTTTAAAACACACCTTCACCTTCAACTTAAAGGTGCAATATCTTATAATATCTTGTAATAATGAGGAAAACAGTGGTCAGAACGCACCTGGACCCTTGCCAGATCCTGTTCTGTCTCAAATTACACCCTGAAAACAAGTAAAAGTAGCAATAGAAGACATATGTTTTAAAATAGCTGGGTAATATGTCTTTATAGCTGTATTTGGCACAATATCGCTCTTAAACTCTTAAAGTCCACCTTTGCTCTTGCAGTTGTTGAACAGTGGGTGTTAGAGCAGCTCTTCTACATTAAAATGAATGGATTGCTTTGCACACAGAGGTCTATTAGTGGGTGCTCCCTCAGATGCAGACTGTATACTATGGGCGAAGACACATTTCACGATGAGGACCATAAAGTTCCACCTTAAACTTTACTTTTACATGTTTACGTTCAACATGACATTATACACAACACCGAACATGCAGCATTCTCTCTTGAGCTTAGAAATAACCATGATTAACCATTGATTTCTTGTATTTTTTCTCCTTTTACACAGACATCAAACTGCCTCTTCCGATATCTTTTCGTACTGAAGTCCATCTTTGATCAGGGGCCAGTCTGAGCCAATACAATCAATACTGGACAGCCACATCTCCGCACGCTGAATGTATAATCTTTGCTAATTGTGCATGTCAGAAAAGTATCTTTGATCAATGTCTGCTCCACAATCGCCGGAGTCACTCGATAGTATTGCATTACCCGAGCGTAACCTGTTTTTGATGTCATTCGAGAGGTTTAATCATATTTTCGGATTATGCGAACACGAGAGGAGAATCTGATGGAAAATAAATTGGACTTGCAAAATGAATCTTTATTATTTTTTTTGCATTTATTACTTTTTGTGGACTTTGGGGAAACTGTAGAGAATATAATAGTAATTTACTGGAGTTTTGATATAGTGTTTTTTGGGGGAAATGGACACATCTTCAGTCTAAAGTCAATATGCATTTAGCTTCCCATTTATAGGTGACAATTTGGGAACTTTTGACCATTGAAACGAAAAGATTATTATGTTTTGAATAGTATATTGCTAGGGCAGCAGTGCTAAACGTTCATGCCTCCGAAACCCATGAATATAAGATGTCCTTCTCAACTCAGTTTATCCTGCGATATTGAAACTGTTGAAAAATTGTAGATCCAATTTTCACATCTGGCAAGCGACAGTCTCAATTGTGATTGTTGTCGTTCCTTTTTGAACCTGCAGGAGCACAGACCAGCGCAGACCAGCTTTGTACCTGGGCCTCACAGCTTGACGTCATCCAAAAAAAGGTCTCCGCCACGTCTCACCAGGTTCCAGATCCTTCACTGCAAAAGGAACACTCCTGCTCACCCACTCCACATACACATTTGTACATTATTCAATCTTCTTTTGCCATTTTACCTTTTGCTACTTGAATCATTTTAGACGTTATTACCTTTTTTTGAAATTACATCGGGGATTGTGTAAGCGACTGCGTTTACTGTGTAGTTTCTCTTGTGGATCAATAAGGTCACTAAGGTTACCAAGTCTAACGTCAAAACTACTGTAATAATTACTGCTTTGGCTTCATTTAAATGGCTTTACTGCAAATGACCTGGTGCCATTTGCTTCAGTTAAAGCTAGTAATAATAATAATAGTAATACTAGTTTCCCTTGGTTAGTCATGTAAAAGAAAGAAAGATGATGTGTCCTAATGTAGTTTAAAACGCAGCTGATAAATACAGGTCTTTAAATATTCAAAGCTTGATAAACAATGTCCTTTTATGCTCGTTTGAATGGGCCCAGATAGCATGTTTCATCAGGTATGATCACACTGCATTATTCATGCTCATTAAGGAGACTAATTGAACGGCTGCCTGTAGAACAATATCTCCTAACAATCCAAGTTGCGCTGAGTGTTAAGCAACAGGTCATTCTGATTAACTTCTTCCTTGCCGCTAATTAAAAGCGAGAAAGCCGGGCGCCGTAATTAGCAAATAAATAAACAATTAATACGCAGATACACATCCTTTCATTCATAGCGTTATAATAATTAGCAGATTCTTGTTAAATACGTTTGTATTTCTTAAAAAAAAAAAAAGTGAAATAAGGAGATGTTAGCAGTCATTTTAAAGCTACTAAATAAATACAATAGTTCAGTGTTTTGGGAGTTTGTTGAAGTCTGAGACAGCGAAAACCTTTACGCACGTTTTGCCTATGACACTGACTGGCAAACGTAACGCCGGAGAAATGTGGCATTTGACCGCATTTAACCACGACCGCGACGTGTGATCCGACCGGCGATGGATAATGGATAATAAAAAATAAAATAAAAAAATCATGTGGCAAAACAGACTAACCAGACTTTCGGATTGAAACACACACAAGGATTTAGGATCGGCTTAATGCCTTTTATTAGCACAATCAATTTAATTAAACGGAGGGAAGTGGGAGAATAATGTTTTAATCATTCAGTGACTCGATTGTCTTAAATGAGAGACGGTAAAAGCAGCCAATACATGTATACAGAAAGTGCAAAAAGCATTGATAGTTCTTTATACTGTTAATATCATAAACGTCGGCGTTATCACAATATGCAAGAACAAATACTGTAAGAAGTTGCGTGGAAAGGTCAGCATTAATGAGGTTTTAGCAGATATACAAAACATTCATTACAATTCACTGCTGCGTATCATGAAAATTAACTTCCATTTATCTCAATATTTGTGTATTTTGGGGAGTCAAAATCTGCATTTATGTTCTATTGTATTTATCCAGAAGTGGTCAGTATTTAAGTACATTTTCTTCAAGGGCAGTTTTTGACGCTTTACTTGCGTATTAGCACTTTTTTCTTAGACTCCATTACAGTTGTACAAGTACTCTTTTGTGGAAGAGTTTTCTGCGTCTTTCGTACAATTTACAGCTTTAAGATGCACACGGAAAAATCACAACAGAGAAGAAGGTTTGTCCCTTTGTACAGACGGACATTCTAGACGTTTCGAGCTTTGATGTGACTTCTTCTTGCTTTTCTCTTTTGAGATAGTAAATCTGCAAAATATATGCTATTTGAATTCCTGTTTCCAATGTTCCCAATCAATCCAAATGCGTATCTTGCCTTTCAAATCAAATTTTTTTGCAACATTTACGCTCGTTTTACAGAGTCTTCTGAAGTATCCATTGTGTTGTATTGCATTTGATTATTTGTAGTACTCCGATTTCGCGCACGTTTGATCAATCCTGCATTTTTAGGCACTCTGAGAAACTCTTGGTTAAATCTTCTAGGTCATAAAGGTGGAAACCCATCAAATTGGATTCATGAGCTAGTAGTTCGCTCATAAAAGCTGCTAGCCTGTTTGCTAGAAAACACGTTGTTGCTTCTCTTATTCCAAGACTCCACCACCCATCGTTGACATTTTCTTCAACTTTCGCTCTCTCGCACATAAACTTTTCCAGCCTTGTCTACAACCCACTCACAATGACTACAAGTACTTTCCATGGCCTAAGCTCTGGATCCCTCTTGCCGTTCGCAGTGATGGTCAGCCCTGCGGCATATGAGGTCGAATGCTAAGTTAAGATCCAACAGAGTGCGATGAAAAGAACCAGCCTGTACCGACTTTCTTGATGCAGGAGCAGATACGTGTTGCATTCCGTCTCCGAGCCCCAAACACTAACAGGCTTTTTGTGTGCGAGCGCGTGGGCCCCGGAGGCTGCAGATTGGGCTGCTGATGATGAGTCTTCCATACCGGTGCTGTCGTGATGGCACTGGAATAATACATGTGTTTGGGGCAGATGCAGAATCTCACTTTCCACTGTATAAAGTCGGAGGCTGCTCGGAAATATCGCCTAAGAAGAGACACAAGTCGCATGTTTTTTGCACGGATGTAGTAAAGTCATTTGAGCTGTTGTTTTTCAAAAGGCAGTGGAACAAACTGGAACGTATAAACTCGCCGGGTACATCTTTTAATGAGGTAAAATTGGGACTTTTACTGCGCCATAAAAAGGAGATTTTTTCTTTTAAATTCCACATGTCCAGCAGGATTTCAGGTACATTTTTTATGTCTTTATTTTTCTTCTGCATTTGAGTTTTACGCAGCTAAAATCTCGAACAATCTTCCTGAAAATGTGAGACAGTCCTCTACTCTGATCATGTTCAAATCCAGGCTCAAAACTGTTTTTTTCTTTTTATTCACTTTTGCTGCAAATCATTGTATTGTAATTTAGCGCATAATTTTTCTTTCTTTTCTGTTCCGTTTATATTCATTTACTGCATACAAAATGTTCTCTACAATGCCTTGCCACAACCGAACTCCAACATTTGTATTTGTCTATGTTAATATGGCAACATTAATAAAAATGTAAACTCAACAAAACAATTCAAGCAATTTGAACTAATTCACATTTTCCAATAATATTGGCATAAAAAACCTGGGTAGTTTATTAATTCCCGCCTTGAAGCCTGGAGCACTTGTGCAGTTTCCTCATTTAAAGTCACAATTACAGCGAGTCCAGCGGCTCTGAAGCAGCTCATTAACTCTGCACAAGTTTCAGGAAGCTGTCACGGGACCACATAAGGAATCAAAACCCCATTTCAGGCCCTGTAACTTTGATCCATAATCGTGATGGATTTAGCCGCGCCATCATCTGCCCACTTGTAACAAAAGGGCTTACATTGCGCCCGGATTGCAATTAGCTAATGATCCAACAGCAATCTAAATATGAGATTTCTTCAGCGGCGTGTTGCTGTTTTACCGTATTCAAATGCAAAGTAGATTCCCGTGTACAGTGCTCATAACATTCATTTTCACTCGTGGTAAAGGGGGAGGGGGGGAAATGCAAAACATCCATCAGAGCTGTATTTTCAGCAGTGTTTAATAATCCGGAAAATACACCACGGTATTTTCAATTTAGACTGAGAAATATGACCCAATTCTGCTTTTATTATTTCATTATTTTTCCCAAATAGGACAGAATGATAAGTAAATAGAGATTTTTGCGATCAATGGGCAAAAATGAAAGAGAATTTGCACTGTAAAGACTGTAACAAATTCTGCTGTTGTTTTTGGGCAAGACACGTCTCCCGATCGGCGGGATTTTAAATGGACTTGAGTACTTCATGTGTGACTAAGTTGTGCGTCACTAATGTGTGACTACAAAGTAAGTTTTATTAAAGGACGTCATTCTTATCTTATTTCAGTGTATTTCCCTCAGTTTTATTCCCAGCTGCTTTAACCCTAACTGACCCTAAGGAATAATAACATCCTAGATATTCTTTAATATTATATAAACTATATAACTATAAAGGTACTTCATTTTCCTGTGCACTTATTACCATCCAACCATTGTGGATAAGTGGTTCATATGATATCAATTCATATTATTTGTTGTAACTGACATAACTTTATTCTGCTGCTAATTAGATATTTACTAACACTTTCCCATGAAGGAACTCTTTGTTAGTGCTTAATAAAATGATGTCAGCACATTTCTGTACACAAATGAGGATCCTAATAAGCCTTTGGTAATGTGTGTGTTGTTAAGGGCGAGAATCCCATGCAATTTAGTTTTTACCAAAAGCGTATTAGCATCATAATCATCATCATACTTAAACGCAGTAATAAGGAGTTTATTCAAAGGGAAGTGTTACTGTCTAATTAGCAACAGATTAAGGTTATGGAGAATTAGAAATTAACCAGGGACTAACTTAATATGAAATAATATAACATTTACTTTAAAAAACAACTTTACAGCATTGTAAGAAGTTAATAATTGGACCACTATAACATACATAGTTCATTATTTATATTTTATTCATTGTAAACTGTAATATTAATCCATGTTCAAAACAGCACATTTTTATTGACATGCTTTTATTGCGTGAAAATGGTTACGTGACAATCTTGAACCCTACATTCCTTACAGTTTGAATTTTTTGGGAATAATCGCAAGCAAGTACAAAGCAGTGGGTGGAGCTAAAGGGTAGGTGAAAACAGACATTTTCTATCAAATGCAGGATGATACAGGATTATTTAAACGCGCATGAATCAACTGAAATACAACAATGACTAAATGAATGGTAAGGGAATAGAGTTTAAACAAGCGACAAGTTAAAAGTAAAGTCAATTTTGGTACATCATTTGTCCCCTTTAATGTTTAAAACTAAATGACAAAACATTAAACTTCCTTCACCATAACTTATAATGACAAGGATCTTAAATAACCCTTTTCATACTTGTAATAAGGTAAGATTATACTTGAAGTGCCGAGAAGGGAGATAACGATCCAATTAACAATAGCTTGAGCTAATATGACTTATGTTTAAATTGAGTTCTTGTCAATTCCTCAATGCTTTTTTTTCAAGTCCTTTTGGAAGAGGATCAATAAAACACAGCACACATTTGAGAAAATCTGTCTTCCCTGACTTTGAGTGGAACTGCATCCAATTTCCTTGATATGATCACGTCGTTAACCGCACGAAATCACCCAAATGAAAGAGGGACAAACGGTTTGGGTGGAAACACGGCTAAACCCTGTGCACACAAATTGCCTGAAGCACTCCACTCCTCTCTCTTTCCCTGATCGGAAATAAGCAGCTTATATTGTTTCCACAAATCCAAAATTATGGACACGGTGTGGGAGGACTCTGAAGTGCAGTGCCAAATTTACAGCCATTCACAGTGCGGTAACAGATACAGTCGGGGGTGCAAACTACTGTTTCCACATGAGGAATAACAATAATTAGTGGGAAATCTAGTGAGAGAGAGAGAGAGAGAGGCAGTGGTGTCCTTCTTTTGGGAAAGCAATAATTAAAAGTCATGAAAATCCCGCGCTCCTGTCGGCACAAACGTACGCGCAATGCAGAGGAGAGAACGCGCGTGAGAAAAATGGCGCTGATCTAAGAATCTGACAGAGGAAACGGGAAAAAGGCTGTGCAACACGCAAATTAAGCAGGTCAAGAAAGTGTACGTCCATCTTTTCACAGGAATGAGGGAGATAGACCGAGTTGCAGTTTATTATTATTATTATTATTATTAAATATTGCAATTGTGATTGATGATAATACAATTCTAGTATAATCTGCTCCTACAACCACCTCAAATCACTCCCTCACTCACTCCCTCACTCACTCATCTCATTCATACATAAGTTGAGTGAAGTGTCTAATAATCAAGAGCAAAACCAATTGCACATGTTGCTGCTTCAATTAGATTTGGATATTATAATAATTCAAATCAAGGCCATGTCAAAGAAAATGAGCAAGATGGGTGTGCTAAAATACTGCGATACTATATTTGGTGTTGTAGTGTCGATATTATGGACTGCTGGATTGATATGAGTATTTTTTATTCCATTCTATTAAGTGACAGTTACAATTCTGCTGCTTGCTTAGAGAAAATACATTTGTTTATTTTATTGACTTGACATATTCGATAGTTTACGTATGCAAATGTGTGTATTTAACATTACGTGCTTTAACAAAGAAATACTGTTCATACTGTATCAAAGGGCCGCAAGCCTTTAGTCGTTTAGTCAGCCAAACACTTTATTAGTCAACTCATTATTTGATCACGATTATTAAGGAGTCATAAGCACAAGCAGAAAGGAAAACGCAATTAGTGAGTGAGCTGGAGATGTGGGAGTGAATCCTGATTTTGTAAATGTCTTTTCACATACAAATATGCAATTTAGAAGTACTTTTTCTGTGTAAACACGTGTGAGCCTGTGCAAGCCCCCTATTAATAAGACTCCACAGAGATTGGATATTTAGTTTTATGCATGAAAACATACCTAGATAATTGCATTTGTGATTTGCAAATTGGGACCATTCTAATTCCAATAAGTTTAATCTTTCAGAGGAGAAACTGTGCAACCCGCAACTGATAAAAGTGCAGTGAGACGTAGATTCGGGAGATTATTTTTGAACGATAGCACGCTGCGTTTGTGTTTCCGAACGGACCAAAACCAGCAATTCTTCATCAGATAAACACACATCCTTGTACGCCGAGTTGTAAGGCTTCACCAGTCGAGGGAGTGGAGCTTGCTGAGGAGGCAGAAGCATTGATCGCATTCCCTCATGAACCAACAACATGAGCTAAAAAAAAAAAAAAAAGTCTAAAAAAAAAAAAAAAAAAAAAGTCTACATTCTGCAAAACATACATCCACACCGGATTTAACGCCACGTATCTGTATATCTCCAGTGACAGGTCGTGAAACTACAGCATTATATTACAAAAAAACCATAAAAAAACACCAACAGCTGAACGAAGCAAAGATCTATAGAAGTATTCATGCTCCGAAGCGCGTGGCATTTTACGGTAAATTAAACAATATTTCATTCAACTATGGGCAATGACAAGCTGATTTGACATCGACCAACATTTATTTTCTTTCTTCCGTTCAATAAATGCTTTAGACACCAGTTTACAGAAGCAGTAATTGGCAAGCAGACAGTTCAAATCTCGCCTGAGCGCATACATAGTCGTTATGTTTTTGAGCGAGACACTTTTTTTTTCAGTTTCTTTTCCATTTAAAGTATGTGGCTGATTGTCTTGTACCAATTGTGTTTATTGATTTGGTCGATTGCAATAGCAAATCAATACTAAAAGCTTATAATGCCTCCACTTTTTCTGAAAACCATACAAAAAGTACAATTTGAAACAGGAAGACGAGCATCTGATAAAAAATTTAATGACTCCATACTCCAAACCATCAACGTGAACATGGATTTAAGGAATAATTGGATAATTTGACTCCTGGTTTTCAATGCTTTTATCCAGGCATATTCAAACTATGGCCCACGGACCATTGAGATTATTTTTTCCATGACCCTCAGGCTCCTTTGTGAACTGGCCCAAAGTTCTATCTATCTTTATAAAGCCAATATCAAACAATAAAAACTCATAAATGTGTCTCATTGAGGATCTAAATTTAATTACAGTTTGG
This sequence comes from Chaenogobius annularis, assembly GCA_015082035.1. NCBI lineage: Eukaryota > Metazoa > Chordata > Actinopteri > Gobiiformes > Gobiidae > Chaenogobius > Chaenogobius annularis. The sequence goes on from BJKM01000228.1 coordinate 724,215, forward strand.
ACAGATCTGATTTAATCCAATCTACACCATGTTTGTCAAGAAGGCATCTGGGTAGCTTCATTTGAAACCAAAGAACGCCAAAGCAGATGATCTACACAAACACTCGCCTCTGATCATCTCCACACCCAAAATTAAGACTCTTCACAGCAACCACAATCTGGAAGTGCCAACGAACCTGTTCAAGCCGCCGTTTTGTCTTCCTCCACTCACACACAGTGTCCTTGTCTTGTCTGCAGAGTATAGTGTTTAAAAGTTTCAATGACAGCCAGGCATCTGCTCGTTCCTCCGCAGATGTGCTGTTCCTCAAGCAGTGTTTTATTCTAATCACCACATCCGTACCCACACCGGGATCTCTATAAGAAGACTGTCTGTTGTTCAGTGTGTTGCAGCTGAAACAACATCTGTCAGGAGACACACCTCAAAAGCATTCAGACCACTCACCTTGATTTGAGTCGACCAAGTACAATGCGGCACGGTGGCTAAGAAGCTAGAAGTCAATAGAAAGAGGCAATAGAATAATAGGTCTGTAGATTCACTACTTACCACTGTGATGCGTGACACATTTCATGAAAACAGCCCAGATTTCAGGAAATTACTTTATTTTTAATGGTTGACTTAATTTAAATGATGTTTGCATCGCTCAAAATCAAAACAGCAGTTGATATCCAAAAGAAAGTCATTGGTCAACAAAAGACAAGCAGACAACTAGAACATTTACCTATTTGAAAAAACAAATTTGGGTGAAGGACCCCCAGACCCCCCTCACATGTACCTTTTTTCCCCAATTTAATTTAAAGTTTATTTAAAATACAATGCATACGTTTCTTTCAACCGATATGGAAATCAATGACGCTATTAAATAAATAAGTCAAATAAAGGACTTTTTACCCTGCTCTCTCGGCTGGTTTAACCACATGGCTTTCCTGTGGCTTCTGTCACTTCAGCAGCTGGTGTCTATCTCTCTTTCCCCTGTGGTCTCCAAACAGTCCACACGCTTTGACGCTTATTTACAGGATTCCTCTGCATCCTGTTACACATTACTAACCTCGACCTTGGGCTTTTCTGCTGCCATTGCTGCTGCTGTTTAATGTTGTATTCATTTAGCGGTAATTGCCCCACGTGGAGAGGGAGAGCAATGAAAGCAGATCCCAGCTCGCAGTGGAGAGATGAGGAGGCAGATAGCACACAGCACCGCTCTGATGGTTTAAGACTGGAGGAGGAGCTGACTGCCCCCAGAGCAGGCAGGGAAGACGCAAAAGAAATGCAAAAAAACTAACAGCATTTTCAGCTGGATGCAACTGGTAAGATTTCACTATTTTGAACAAAAATGCATTATTAATAGTTCAATGGAAACCTAAACCAAATGTGATTATGTTCTTCAATGTCAGAGCATTTTTCTCTTTTGTGTGTTTCAGAATGGGATATTTTGCTATGAACAGTGTTTCTGCTGCTTTTATTTGTGTGGTGTTGTATTTGGTTTTTACCACCAATGAAAAAAAAAACAACTCAAAAACCTCTTTAAAATGACTTGACCCTGCCTCTGTGCAGTTTGGACGGGTCAAAGAGAATAAGCTCATGTGTAGCATTAAAAGACCCTTTAGGACACGTAGGCCCTATTTTCATTTGTTTATTCGCATTTTTTTCTATGAGTGATGTGTGATCACTGCAATTATGGGGCCGAGATAACAATTAGTATGCCAATTCTGTTAATATAATCAAACAAATAAAATATGCAAGAAAATGAAGCTCCCCCCGCCCTCGCAGTCACATGACATTCACCTGTGAACACCGCCACGCCTCCGGGACCAGAGGAAACACTGATGAAAACAATTGAACGTTCAATGCTACAGAATTCTAGCACTGAATGTGCACTTCGAAAGCAGCTCCAGGGTCATATACGTGTTGAGAGAAGTCAGTGCGATACAAGGCAATAATGGGAAGGGCAAATCCTTTCTGTGGTGACCCTGAAACTAAAAAGTAAAAAGGAGACTTTCCACTTTTTAGTCCAGAGGTTTACTGCTCAAAAGTTACATATGGTCATGAACTGTGAATAGGTATTATTACGCAAGATACATGGTGAAAACTGAAAGAAACCTAGTGTTGTCATGGTCCAAAAATAATAATAATAATAATAATAATAATAATAATAATAATAATAATAATAATAATAATAATATCTCCTTGCTAATAAAAAAAACCCCCACAAACACACTTTTATTTAGTCAATAAAAAGTAAATTACAACACAAAATTTTTTAATTTTAAGATTTTTTTTAATATATATATATATATATATTTTTGGCCAGAATCAATCATTCAAAGCTAATGTTTATATTTGTTTTATTATTGAGAAGTGTCCTGGGTACCAATGCTTTTATGATGACCCAAAAAACGATAGGGTTGGATGTTGCAAAAACCTCCCAACACAATACGCATCTCATTACAGGGGACACGATGTACGCATATCCCTATAAAAATGTCTGAAAAGTTTACTAAATCAATGATTACCCAACTTTACATGACACAATGCATTAAAGGGCCTCGATATCAGAACGCTATTAATTTATGAACCTTAATGCAGCAGACAGCAGGTATTTAAGTGTATAACTCTGCAACATGATTTAAAAGTATCACAACACGCCTCCCAGTATCGAAACACGTATTGCCAAGAAGTCACAATAAATAGTACTGACATTTTGAGTTCAGCCCTCAAAGCTAAAGAGGTCATTTCAACCGCCTTGTCATTTGTTTGGTCCATACGTTGACTTTGTTCTAATTAGACCCCCCCCACACACACACCCACACACACACACGCAGAAGGGAACACCCCACTGTGGCACCCTACTTTCAGTCCAATCGGTGCTGTGGAAAGGGCAGAAAGAGGAAGCCCAGTCAGCGGGCCGTGATTTGTGGACCAGGAGCGAAGGTGGAGATGGAGCAGGATGAGCCAGATTAACCAGCACAAGAGAGGAGAAGAAAGAATGAAGTCAGGCCAACTGGCTCCGAGCAGGCTGTTTTTAGCCACGTGAGGAGGGAGGGAGAGGGGGGGAGAAGGGGGAGGCAAAGAGACAGGCAGAGAGATCGAACACAGAGCGGAATAGTGAGAAATGGTTGTGGAGCGAGAGAGAAGAAGGCAGGTGAGAGAGAAGAGGCAAAGTGAGTAGATAAGAGGCAAAAGAGAGAGAGAGAAAGAAAACGCGAGAGGGAGGGGGGTTTGTAGAGAGAGAGAGGGGAGAGGCAAACTGACAGACAAGAGCGATAGAACACAGAGAGGAAGAGAGAAAAGGGGTTGTAGAGAGAGACAGAGAGGGGAGATAGACAAACAAGGCAGGTGAGAGAGCAGAAAGAGGTAGAGAGAGTAGGTAAGAGGCAAATGAGAGAGAGAGAGAAAGAGAGAGCGAGGGGCGGTTGTAGAGAGAGAGAAGAGAGAGGCAAACTGACATATAGAACACAGAGAGAAAGAAAGAGTGAGGGCGTATAGATGAGAAAGCAGGTGAGAGAGAAGAGAGAGGCAGAGAGAGTAGAATAAGAGGCAAGAGTGTGAGAGAGAGAGAGAGAGAGGGAGAAGGGGAAGAAAGAGGGGAAAGAGAGATATAAGAGAGACAGGCGAATAATATGAATGGAATGTGAGAAAGAGAGAAAGAAAGGAGAGAGAGAATAAGAGAAAGAGAAGGAGAGCGGGGAGTTGGGGGGAATAGAGAAAATACAGAGGAATCAGATAAGGAGAGAGGAAGGAGAGGAGTGAGGGGGCATCAGGAGAGAAAGATGAGGGAAAGAGTGGGAGACAAAGGGAGGAACGGGGGAGAGAACGAAAGAACGAGAGCATGTGAACCAGAGAGAGAGAGAGCGAGAGAGCGAGAGAGCGAGAGAGAGAGAGAGAGAGAGAGACTAAAGGGACAGAGAGAGAGAGAAAGGGGGTAAAGAAGATGAAGAGCACTCAAATGAGCATGTGCAGAACCTGATTAAAGTCCCATTGGCCCATTTTGTCCAGTTTAAAGCCACTTTTAGCCTCACGTTCAGTTCTAATTTGTAGAATTATGATCATGTTTGTGGGAAAACGACCTTGTTTGGATTATTTATTGGTTTTATACAATATTTAGCTTTTTACATTAACTACGTATTCAGTTTTCACCATATATATATCACTTTGCACCCCTAAAGAACACCATTTCATGCCAACATTTCGACCGGCTGTGCCAGGATCCCAAAGCGTGTCGTGGCAAAGGTCAGCGCAGGTTCTAACGGTCGCTTTGATGCCAAAAATGAAATAAATGATACAGAAATAAATAAATTAAATGCTGAGTCGTTTGTAAAAGGACACGGCCGTACATTACACAGCTTTTATCAATAGAAGCCAGTTGCCATGGGACCGGCCCATTCTTTTGCGTGTGCAGTGAGTGCATAATAAAGCACTTCGGTGGGTTTCCTGAGGTCAGATGTAACATTAAAAGTGCGTGTGACAGTGATGGATGCTATCTGACTGCAGCCGCGCGCCGCTAACGCCCTCCGTCATGTCCAAACGCACCTCCGGCAGATGCTTATAATGAGCCCTCTGCTGCACTAAGTGGCTCCGGGAACTCCGTATGTGGGAAATATGATCAAGTAAGACGATATGACCATGTACTTCATCTTATTATGACATGTTCTGATTGATTATTATGATTACTATTGATGGATTCTGAACGGATTCAATTTACTTTTAAATGAATGCTCAATCGATGTGTGTGGGAAATGGAGTGAATACTATGTAGTAAAAAATAAATAAAAACACATCAACAGAGAGGAGGGGTGTTCATACAAAATAATTTAGATAGTTATTATTATTATTTACATTTGTACTCTCCAGTGTATTCCAAGATGAGTTCCCAGACTTAAGAAATCCACTTTCTCTCATCCAATTTTAGAAAAAATGATTGCATAGTTAGAGTGAGATGCTTTATAGTGAGAGTTTGATGCTTATAGTGAGATTTGATGCTTTATGATGTTTGTGAGAGTTTGATGCTTTATAGTGAGAGTTTGATGCTTTATAGTAAAAGTTTGATGCTTTATAGTGATGAGTTGATGCTTTATTTTGATAGTTTGATGCTTTATAGTAGAGCTTGATACTTTATATTGATAGTTTGATGCTTTGTATTGATAGTTTGATGCTTATATATTGATAGTTTGATGCACAAAACGCACACATTACGCAGTATTATTGAGTATTTCAAGACAGCCAACTGTCTGAACCTGATTCGACCTCAAACTCTTCCTATGGCTCTAATCGCACGTGTTTGCAGCATTTATCCTCCATTTACCGTCTGCTCGGCTCCAATCGCCTTTGTTTTGTATACTGCACCTGGCACCCTCCCAGAGATGCTGCTCTGAGGGCCGACGACTTTGCCACTGCTGCTGGCTTCATGAGTTATTCAGGGACCAAAGATGTTGCTCGTTCACTCCTCCTGTTACTGCGGGACATAAACCTATTCTCTGCTTGGCTCCGGCTCAGGATCAACAATGACAACTATTGCCAGAAAAACAAACTTCATTTTAGCTCTGAAGGGAATGTAAGCTCGGTGCCTGGATTAAGTGGGTGGACAGATGGTATAACTCTTGAATAGTTTAGGTTTTTTCAAAGAATAAAGAAAAAATACCGAGAGATCTCAATTGGAGATTTGGAGGATTACATTTCCACACCAAACAAAGTAGTTACGGAAGAAAACACAGAGGATAAGTGAAAGCTGAGGTGAAAGGAGGAAGTATCTATTGTACTACATGTACTGTAAATCTATTTAAATCTGTCCTAGTTCTCACAAATATCTTTAGACTGTGAATTAAAGCAAAAAAGGAAAAAAGGAATTCTGTAAAGGGGACAAAAGGTTTAGGTGTGAATAAAAGTAGCTTCTGCAATTCATTATTGAAACATATGTCCAGTTGACAGAATATTATGGATATTTATTTTGCTATGGAACTAGGCTGGATGATAAAACATTTACCAATTAGGTGCAGACAGCACACAACAGTCATTTTGTCATAAAGTGCTACTTTTGTAGTATATTTTGTGAGGGAAAAAATACATTTACAAAAAAAAAAAATTGCTTGTAATTGTCTGTTTCTTTTTTATTTGGATTATGTTGCTATTTATTTGAAATATTGTCTACTTAATTTGTCGCTCATGCATTTTGGAGAACCACTAATCAGACCATGAACACAATTGAAACAACAGCTTGTATGTTTCCCGAATCTGTACTGGACAAACATGGTCTATGGCACATTCTACTCAGCTTGATGCAGAGTTGGTCAATGTAGCAATGAAGCTTGTTGAAGTCTGAAGCCAGAGTGAGAGTTTACTAAAATAGTCCGCTTTCTTGCAAGATTTCCGAGACCCTGAGTCAAAAGTGAGCAATTCAAGTGACGGAATGACGGTGCATCGGACTTTCTATTGTGCTCGCGATTAATCTAGATTCATCCAAAACTGACGCTGCTCATGCTAAAGCTAACACCCAGAACAGTTGAAGACTGAAGTCCTCACGGAGCAGGCTCTACGCAGATAAAAACATTATTATTGACAGACATAGTATTAGTTTCACCTCTTTGTGCTCCCTGTGCCAAACTTTGGTCAAATCGGCAGCGGAGCAGAGCTGATGCTTTTGTTTACATGCATATTAAGTAGACATATTAAGTAGTTTACATGCATATTAAGTAGCCATGCACTCTCAGGAGTCTGCCTTTTTACAGGTCTCAAACATAAATAATATGGGAAAAACTTCCTTATAAACAGGGGGTTAAACCTTCACCCAATGTCTCTGTTACTGAGAGTGATGCTCTGTGCTGCGGAGGAGGAATATTGTGCAAACAACAAATAATTGAGCTATTTTAAGAAGGCCTATTTCATACAAGCAACAATTTACTCCAAATGGAGCCAAATTCAGTATTGCCCACTTATGTTTATAAAAGGCACAGCATCAGACTAAACTGTGTTCATGAAAAATAAGAAGAATCCTGTCAGATTGAGATAGGTATCGGATCGGTATCGGAGATAAACTGGATCAGGAGCGGTAGTGTGAACAGCGATGCACTGTGATTATGGGTTAGTTCAAATCGAATCGCGTCATTGGCTGTAAGAAATGCATCTCAAATGAATCGAATCGCAGCCAGCGTATCGAGGAGCACATCGTATCGGACAGAGATCTGAGATTCCCATCACTACATTCCACATTTGAGACAGATAATCCCTTATTTATGCAGGGGTGATCCGAGGTAGCAGGCTTCAAAAAACATGGCAAACGCAGTCAAGATTACTGCGTTTGCCATGTTTTTTGGCTACCAAGATGTCATTATCAATCTAAAAGTACTGGTCGGAGGAACCAGAAGTTGTGCAAGTTCTTAAGCCATCAATTTAAACATACTCGAGGCTTAAATACTTTTTTAACTAATAAATCTTACATCCACTCGGCAAACATTCCAGCCTCCAACCAAAACCAAAGTACATGTTTACACATTCAACTTGAGCGTCCAAAGCTCGAGGAGATTATATTAGCTGGAGGTTTATGAAGAAGGTTTTGTATCTCTGACCCATTTGACCTAATGTATGCACTGCTTTCTTTGAGCTTCTATAAGATGTGCTTCTACAATGAACTTTGCCCCTTCGTCTACCCTCAGCCCAACTCCTCTCACAACGTCCTCAGAGAAAAACCGTTCTAACCTTTGTATAATATACTGGAGACCAAAATGAATGTTATGCCGTTCCAATTTGATTTGCAGAAGGAAGAAGCTAAATATCTTTTCTGTCAAATATTTACAGAGCAGCAATTTTTCCATTTGGTTGCGCAGAGTGAACCTTAAGCCCGTCTGAGGTGATGTGGGGATGCAGTTTCTTTGCAGACACTGGGTAATTTAACTTCCTCCAAGCTCTTACAGGAGGCAGTAGAAATGGAAAAACAGTATGAAAGAAAATACTACACCTAAAATGCCTACAACACATTTCAAACTTTTAGAGGCGAACCTCAAGTGTAGAATGAATGAAGGTCAAAATGGAGTGAGTTATACTATTTGTTAGTTTTAGTTTTGTTTACTTTTCATACATTTGTGAATTACATCGTTAGGGGAGATGATCATTCAGATTTACCTGAATGTTCACTGATATAGAAGCTGCATTTCCGAACTTTATTTTTTTCCTCCCATTGAGTTATTGTAAATGCAGAACTTTGACAAAAACTCAATAAATCATGATAAAATACAAAATACAATAAAATACATGCATATGAATTCTAGAAATGTGCTAAAACGTTTGTGGGAGCTAGAAAAGAATTCATTTAAATACCTACTTCTTCTTTCCTCCTTTCACGGTTGGAAAATCAGGTCCCTTCAGCTTTAAACGTACTTCCAGGTCCTTGGAATGCTCTCCATAGATCTGATCTCTGTGTCTTCATCTCCATGGGGACAAGCAGCCTTCTGAAAGTTCACCCATTGATAACTTTCAAATTCAACATTAGCTGGAGGTGTGAAGCTAACGGGAGGCACTGCTCTATCTGAAGACCTGTTACTCAAGTTGGACTTTAAACTGAGCTTTGTTTTAACACAATCTGACCAGAAAAAACTGACTTAATTGGAAGTACAACAAGTGAGCTGTTCTGCGGTTAAAAAATACATCTTCAAATCACATTAAAGTCACAAGTTCTTCAGTTTGACACAGGTTTTGCTGTTTGGTATCCTTAAACTTATTGTTGGCTTATGGAGGAAACCAAACCCAAAGGATACTCAAACCAAACCAAGATATCAAAACCAAACCCCAAGTGGATACTCAAACCAAAGAACTCAAGACAACACCGAAGAATAACCAAATCCGAAGATTAATCAAAACCAAACCGAGGAAGATACTCAAACCCAAAGATACTCAAGCCAACCGTGAAGAGTACTCAAACCCGAAATATACTCAAGCAAACCGAAGATACGCATCCCAGCACAGATCGGATTGACTCTTTTGTTTGGAATTTACTCGTGATAAATGATCTCTCTCACACCATGTAAACTCCCAATGCTAAATCCACCAGGAGTCCTGGTGGTGCTGTTCAAAGACTGGCACCTCACAGGTGAGCTCGAACCACAGGGGTCCAGGATGGGCCTCTTTGCAGCACCCAGCCTGCTGTCAGGCCATTGTTTCTAAACAGCATAAAGACGGCCCAAGTTGAATGGAATCAACAAACAGCCACCCTGTTCCTGTACTTGGCATTTGGCCCATCGGGCCAATAATATTCAAGTAACTATGTCAAGTGATTTGTTCAACCTGAACTCTACAAAAGAAGGTGAATACTTTTGTGTGGGGCCCTTGAGACTTGTGAGGGACACGCTCTCCCTCGTGGGAGCAGTGGCAGAGTTTAGCAGAATTAAACCATTCACTTTTGAGAAAAGACAAACTCTGTTCTATTGTTTTTACTTTATTTCTTGATAACTATTACTTAAGTTTTCTACAACAGATACTCAAAACACAAAAGACACTCAAACCAAACACAAAAGATACTCAAACCAAACACAAAAGACACTCAAACCAAACACAAAAGATACTCAAACCAAACACAAAAGATACTCAAACCAAACACAAAAGATACTCAAACCAAACACAAAAGATACTCAACGTATCCTAACTAACTTGTATTGCTCAAGAGATTTTCTTTCAAATGCAATTCATGTCATTTGTCTAGGTTTCTGAGATTGTAGCATTATTTTCATGTGACCATCCAAACGACTGAATACAACTGTACACATTAAGTGTGAGAATCGAACTGCTGGAGATGAGCAAAGCCTTTATTCTTCTAAACCCTGTGGTGCCATGAGAAAAGGAACATTATTCAGGTGTAAAAGCCTGCATTGAACACTGCACCCAACTGAGAAACTGCAAAGCATGCTGGGATTGAACAAAATGATTCTCAGGGTAAAATGAGGACATGAAAAGATGCAATGCGAGAGAACATGTTAGCAAGGTGACCGCAAAGTTGTACTCAGGAAAAGTTTGAACGGAATGACTCACTGGGAAATTTACTTTTGCCTTAAGGAAACAAAAAATATATATATTTGTGGATTATTTGAGGAAGATGGCAGAAACAAACTGCACACTACGACAACAAGCAACGCCCCCTACTGTGAGTTCTACTGACAAACTGTACAGCGCAATGGAAAGGTGGTAAACAAGCAGTTATGACTAAGGACAAACACTTTCGTACATTATTATGTTGTTTTACAGTTAGAGACGGCCATGAAATAATAGCCAAGACATAAGGATATACATCATTTCAATATCAGGTGTATGATTTACAAATGTGGGCAAAAGGGAATTAAATGGAACAACAGTCCTTTGCATCATTTGGTCAATAAACTTCCGAGCCTTCCAACTAAGACATGTTTCTGTTGGGTTTATCACATTTCCGAGGTAGTATATAACTGCCCAGTTGCCAGATATTCAGGGTCGGTCATCAAGAGCTATTAATTTGTCAACATCCATCCACATATGGAAAAGGGGTTGAGAAAAAACAAAAAACCAAAAACGAGGTGAGAGAGTGGGCTCACAGGGGAAACATGTTGGAGGTCCACTAGGTTATTAGCTTATTCATTTGCAAATATGTTAATAACTTTGCAAATCATCTGAACCAAAACTGTTCGAATTGCATGCTATGAGTTTACTGAATAATGGAACCTCTTTTGCACATTTAATAGATAATGTTTCGATCGTCTTTCTTCCAAGTTTGATGATAAATTACTATGGTTCAAATCACAAATTAAACTATAGCTGAAAAAAACACCAGTGTGTAATGTCAGAGAGCAAATAAGCACGTATCAAACTATGGTGTAACAATAATGCAATAATCAAATTAAAACACACTGACATCGGATCCATGCCCTGGTTTGGGCCTGACAGGTTTGATCAATTTCAGTTAGACATCCAGTGTTGTCCTTTTTTAAATCGATTTCTCTCTCTGCACCAGTTTTATTTTTTGTGTGCCGGTTGGATTTGTTTTTTTGTTGTTTACTTTTGTTTGGGTGTGTGTTTGGGTGCTTGTTTCTTCTCATTCTCAACAACGCCGATGCAGATATCTGGTTATTACTGTTGGGCTCGAATCACGGAGGATACTGTATCGGCACTGTCCGGCTGTTTTGGTCAGTCCTTTACATTTGTGCATTGGTCCTTGTACGCCCGCACTCGTTTTAAAATCCTCGCTCCCTCCTCTCCTCCTCCTCTCTCTCCCCGCTCCTCCCTCCTCCACCTCTCTCCCTCGCTGTTATGATATGTGTTTAGCATTCCAAGGCCTCTCATCGCTGAATCAACGCCTGTTTGCTCAGCGAGCTGAGCGCCACAGGCGGGAAGAGGGTAGAGAATGCAATCCTCCGAAGGACACACGTCGAATTTTCTGCTACGCTCCTTCGAGAGAGGAAGACAGGGAGGGGAGAGAGGGAAGGATGGAGTCAGAGAGAGAGAGAGAGAGAGAGAGAGGGGGAGAGCGAGAGAGAGAGAGAGAGAGATGAGGGGTGGGAGAATGAGAAATGAGAAAAGGAGACAGGGGAGAGAGAGAGAGAAGGGAATAAAAGAGAACAGAAAGAGAGAAGGGAAAACGAGAGAGAACCTGAAAGAGACATGGGAGAGAGAGAGAGAGAAGAGAGAGGTAGAGGTGTGGACGCAAACACAAGGGAGATGTGTGAAGCTTAAATTCACACCTCTGTAGAAGATGCTGCAGAATGTTCACAGAATAATCAAGTTTATGGAAAAATATTGACCTATAAAGAGCGCAGCCTCCCACCCACTCACTCCAAACATATATGTCAGTTAACCAGAGCATCACCGCCTGTGCCACGCGCTGCAAAACACGGCGTTGCATGGATCAAAGGCCGGAGTCTCCACCCGTTTACCCCGAGGAGAAAAGTGTCAGAGAGCGACTGCAAGAACCACCAGAGCCTCCAAGTGCCGTGTGACAGGTTTTACGATTTTCTAATTTTGACTTTATTTGGTGTATTTATACTTGTTGTGCATATAAATTATAGTTTTACTCCAATCCAGCAGGTATTTGTGGAGAAAAGTCGAAAAATCTGTAGAAAATGTAGACAGGAAGTGACATCACACATGTGCGACTCACTCCAGTCAAAGTTTATGCAGAATTTACACAAAATAAACAACTTTTTTGACTCTCTAAACATGAATTCAACAAAAATAAAGTCAAATTGTCAAATCAAAATAATTGTGACATTAGACGCGTTTTGGCCCAGTGGTTGCTGGGTAATTTCCTAGTGTGATGTCATCAATTACAAACAGGAAGTGAAATTATAAACCTAAAAAACTAGCTATTCTGGGATAACTTTTTTTAATTTTAGCAATGTTATGTTAGTCATTGGAATATGGCTGTAACTATTTGTACCAAAGGATTGTCAAGGTATTTTAAATGGAAAAATTCGGTTAAATATCACACCGTGAAATGCACTTGTGATAATGTTGCATGTTGAGATTTGGATCCTGCTCTAAGTTCAGTTTTTGCCCCCGGTGACCCACGTTTATGAGCTACGACGCAACATTTTCCCCTCGATCATTAATCTTACGTCGCAGACAGACACTCGGCTTTAGGTAAATGAACTTTGTGGTAGCATTTATTAGAACCTTTAGTCTTTCTGTGCTAATGAAAACAAATGTTCCACACTAAATGTACAGTTATGGTCAGGTGCGGTGTCTTTACTATTATTTTAACTGGTGTTTCGTTGCGTCGACTGTTTCCCATCATTCTCGTGTCTTTGCTTTGTCCTCTTTTGGCCTGTGATCATTTTGGAGTTGCTTTTTGGCTGAGACAAGGCAGAGCAAAAATGGACCAATTCGAAACCACTTACTGGCTTGTCTACTTGATAAAGCCCTGCCATTTAGGACATTATGGTGCTTCCTTTACTTTAAACTGGCAATCGGGTTACATAATACTTGCTGGTTTAAAATAGAATTGCTTAAACTAAAATGTGCCTCACAAAATAACATTTCATGGCCAAAGTAAATATAAATGTAACACATTTTCTGTTAGATTCACTTGACCTTGCACAGATGAGCAGTTCTTCACAAAGTGTTGCTTTCTTTATAAAACACAGTAACATTTAAACAATAGAAAGCACCAGCTGCTTGGAAAAGGTATTAAGGTTTATAGTAAAAAATAAAAAAAAAACACCTACGCAATGAGTTTTTATGTAAATCAGTGAGATTTTATTGTTGAAAATTAGCAATGTTGATTTGAAACATATTAAAATGTGTTTTATGTAATTGTTGGTTTTATGGTTTAGTAAATCTCTTTAAAACTGTATGAATTGTTCTACAAACACATTTGGTTCATTGATTGAAATATAACTTTTGATTCGCGTTGGCCTGGTTAGTCCGGTTCATTTGGGTCATTGTGAACGTGCAATCGAACTCTGATCCGGGCCACAAAAACAAACTCTGGTCCGGTCTCGGTCTCAGTCCGGTCTCGGTCTCGGTCCAGTATCATAAATCGTACTTGTTCGTTTGATTTAAGAACACAAACGGACCAGATCCTTAAAGCCAAAGAATGAATCCAAACACCGCTAAAGTCCCGCTCCAAGTTTACTCCGAGTCATTCCTTTGGCTGATACTTTATTGTGCACAGCGCCTCTACAGGTGCGGGGGATAAGTGTCTTTTCAATTTCGAGATTAGAGATTCTTTATAAAGTATAGGTGATCATTTCAATTTACAAGATTTATACAATTTTGAATACGCTAAAGAAAAAACAAACGTTAAATCAAGATGTGTTTCAGTTATTGGTGTACAATTAAGGAATGAACAAAGTGACAAATGTAAAAATAAATGTATTAGTGACTTATTTTGGTTACTTTCTCTATTTTTATCTGTTTATTTGTGTTTATATTCACACGCTTTTTTGTAATAGTCTCTGGTTTGATGTTCTAATGTTAAAAACAAGAGTATTATTATGTGTAAATGTGTGCCGGCCCCAAAGGTCTCAACACGTGTCTGCTTAAGCACTTGACACAAACACGCCCGCATTACCTCGCCTGAAGAACCAGTAAAACCATAATAACCGTAATATCGAGGTGAAACGTCAGCTGCCATTTGACTTCCCTTCAGGTCGTCTCCCATACAATTAAAGACCTCGTCAAATATGTGCTTATTATTTAGCCCCTCCTCTGCGTTAAATACAGGTCGACGGGCTAATAAAAGGCCTTTTCGCTCTCCGTGTTGGCGGTAAGTCGTTTTAATCCGGCAATTATTAAAGGAACGCCACACAACAACACCAACACTCCAATTAGCAGAGAATCACCGAGACATTAAGCATCCGGGAAGCGTGTTTACTGTAACCGAAAGAGAGAGGAAAAAAAACAAAAAAACAGGAAATAAATATATAATAAATAAAAACTTAAAACTAGGTCATTTTTTGTTGAGACTTGCATTTTTTTAAAAGCGCGCCGAAGGCTCTGTTGCCCGTCCCTCGTCTTATTACGACCTTAGCCGTGGAAAAAAAAAAACATGCAGTAATGTTTTGGAAATATGCCTAAAAGTGAATAAATATGAAAAAAAGACAGCCACCCACGCAGTTCCGGTCGGGTCAGTGTAATTAAAAAGCATAAGGCGTGTGCCGGCAGCAGACGTAGATGTGGGAATACTCAAACCCAAAAGCGAGCGCTAATTACGTGCCAACGGTGCGGGGAAAATAGATTTAAAGTGATAAATATTGTGCTAAATTGTTTTTCCCCCTGCACTGGTTGTACGAAAGGGACACTTTGAGGATAAATCACGGCGACTCAAACCAGTACAAGCTGCCGAGTATTTGTTTGATTTAAAGTTTATTAGCGCTCGAATCCTTTAGCGACACAGTGGGATTAATGATTGTGATATTAGCGAAAGGTCAACCGGCAAACGGAGAGATGTGGCGTTTTATCAACAACGCGCGGCGGCGGTTCGGATGCGGTCTTTTTGGGGTGTTTAAAACTGCCCGAAATGCTGTTTGTGATTATTAAGACGTCGTTTGTTGTTGTGTCCCGGGGCAAGGCACTTCACCGACATTGGAATGAATAAGGAAAGTGAATGGCTATTTGTGTGAATAAGTAAAACGACTTATCTCAGTTGTAAATAAAGTTTGTAGTTTGACATTTCACCCACCAATGTCAGATATGGGTTCATTTAGGTTAAAGTGCCCCCTACAGGTTGGACGACTTATTGAACTAAAATGCAGTTAAGGTAAATATATTTTGAATTTTGCTAACAATTATACAAATTATATCACAGAAAAGCACATTTTTAAGGTTTAGAATTTCACTTCCTGTTTGTAATTTATGACATCACACTCGGAAACTAATGTCACAATTGTTTTTATTTGACAAATAAAAATATATGAGAATGACTTTATTTTGTTTAGAGGGTCAAAAAAGTTGTTTTTTTGCGTAAATTCTGCATAAACTTTGACTGGAATGAGTGTCCCTTGTGTGATGTCACTTCCTGTCATTTTCTACAGATTTTTCAAAGTTTTCTCCACAAATACCTACTCGATTGGTGTAAAACTATAGTTCATATGTACAACAGGTATAAATACACCAGATAAAGTCTAAATTAGAAAATCTTTAAAACCTGTCATTGGCACTTTAAGTTTAGGTTTTAAGTTAAAGGTCTCATTCGGCCAGGAGTGGTCCATGTTAGAAAGTTTAAACTCTTGTCAAGACATTTCGACTTCCATCTCAAAGTCATTTCAATCTGGAAATGGTTTGAGCCACAGCATTTATCCTCCCCCTTAGGTAAAACTGCCCTGCCCAAAGGGAGGAGGTAAAGGGGTATTGAGAGAGTGAAGAGGGAAATGGTCGGCAGGTTTCAGTTATAACTCCTCCCTCCGGGCAGGTCCAATCAGAGCTCAGGAGAGTATAAATGCTGCTGCTCAAACCATTTCCATCAGATTGAGAATGACTTTCAGATGGAAGTATTATTTCTGAAACAGTGTCCAGATGACACCTTTGAAATATTTATACTCACACAATTAGGTTTGTTTCATGCTTTATTAAGGCTATTAAATGTGTAGTATTTATAAGTGTTCTTGCATAGTTATTCTGATTGTTTCCAGGAAAATAAACACCTACGAAAAAGACTAGACCAGGGGTGTCTAAACTTTTTCACCGAGGCCGCATTTTGAAACGTAACGTGTATCAGGGGGCCACGGACAACCCGACAATGAAGTGAATCATTTGAGATTTTGAATTTGACATAGTTTCGATGAGCCTCCACACCTTTAATAAGACTTGGAACATTAATATTAGGTTGGTATAACGTCAAAATACTTGCATTTTTCCAATTTTACAGTAAAAAGTAACACTTTTTGTTGTTTGGACCAACTTAGCAGGAAGGGCCAAAAACAATTGGTCTGAGGGCCGCATTTGGCCCCCGGGCCGTAGTTTGGACATGCCTGGACTAGACAGTGCCTTTTACACAGTTACTGCACTTAAATATAAAATACCTTCACAGACAGTGCTGCCTATTCTGAGGTGATCAAGAAGACGTCTATGTTTTATGCAAAATACCATCTGCTTCGTAACTGCAGCTACCGAGAACCTTGTTCAGGGCATTGCTGTCGATTTACATCTAATGGAAACAGTCAGTTCTCAAGTACCACTGAACCTCACCTCCAAATCTCCCCCAAATGACTGTGAAGATGTATACTTAAAGCATAAGCTACAATAAGAGTTTGTAGAGTTAAATAAAACCTTTGCTCTTCCCACAAATCGTCTCAGCCTTTAGTTCAAAACTGTCTGCAGTAAAATACTTTTTGTGTGAATTCTCTGATGTATTTCAGAACTATTTATTGTTTGAGGGGAAACGTCAAGGCTGATTTTTAGCGTTTGTAAAAGAAGAAAGCTGTATTCAGTATTCACTCTGCTTTTTATGTAGGCCAGCCTTATTTGACTAACAATGGCTGTCAGTTAAAGTCTTACTCAAATTTCACAAAGGTATAAAAGTGAAGTCAGGGGCTGGACTTCACAGGATTGTTGCCTGAGCTGGTTGTTTCTCCCTTCTCTGAATCTGCTCAGTCCGATTTGCTGACATTTCAGGAAAGGGCAGAAAAACAATGAGATTCTTGCAAAGGTTTTCGCACCATTGTGAGCGAAATGTACCGACCCCATGTGCAAGAGGTCAACGGACGGAAACAAACACAAACAAAAATAACAACTTGATTTCACTGCCAGATAGGGAAAAGAATCTTTCTGCTCCTTTTCATTCATCCTTTGTGTAACTGTATGTCACTGATAATCTATTTTATATGTTAAAATTAAAATTAAAATTAAATAAATTCAATTCAATTTAATTTATTTTATTTTAATTTATTTTATTTTATTTTATTTTATTTTAATTTAACTAAACAAGATTGTATTCATACTCACAAACCTATCTTGAGGTGAGACACTACAGACACTTTCAACATATAACTTTAGCATCAAAATAACAATGTATTATATGCACTTTAAGATGTTTTATTATGTAATTTAATCCACTTGCATCCACAGATTTATATGGGAAATTGTAACTTCAAAGGCCATTTTCTCCAAATGCATTTTTCTGCCACAGAGACAAAGATCAGCCCTTAAAGCAGCTCCTACACACACCAAACTTGCACTAACTAAGATTTTGATGGATCGTACAGAAGGATTTGTTGATACCTAATGCTAAACCTGATTTATTCAAGTTTTTACTCCCAAAAATTAGGCAAAAATGTGATGGTTTTTTTTTGTTTCCTCAAATATTAAATACGATATCCAGCATCTGCCTTGTAATTCCTTTTGTATCCAATATGTCAAAAAAACGAAACTCGACATTTATACCCGACTCCATCCATTTATCAGCTTTAAATGTCCTAAATATCTACAATTTCAACACAAAAAGCTTCCCTACAAGACATTAGATGATGAAAACTTTTTAATACATTTTTGCCTTTATATTGGAAGCTTCAAATTGATATTTCTGTATGCAAGATGTGTTTTTATTCACATAAAACTCAAAAATTACATTCATAGAGTAGGTGAAATGCACACAAGTTTGTTTTAAAGAGTGTAAGTAAATACAGAAAAAAAAAAAACCAGCATCTCTGTCACTTGATCTTTCTGCCTCGAGCCAATATATTATTCTGGCATGTTCTGAAAGATAAATCCATCTGTTTTTGTTATTTTCTATATCGTTTCTGTTTGATGGCTGACAAGGAGCGGCTGTTTGGGGAAAGAGACAGAGAGGATGGCTAACAGCGCGGGACTCAGGGACCGGGACTATAATGCTGTTACTCCCAAGATTTATGGATGCCATTTTTAAACGCTTTTAGATTTTGGACTTTTCTTTGCAAAGAGGCCGACTCTGACAGAAGTTCACCACGTATATACAATATCAGCACTGTTTAATAATGTAATATGTGCCGTTGCCGGCGTCAAGGCCAAACTGCAGCGCGGCGAATTACGATTAGGGTTGTCAAGACACCAAAAAAGTACAAGTTTTCTATTGAATGTAATATTATTGTACATGCCCTTCATCAAACTTGGGTTATAAAAGTTCTTTTTAACTTGTAGGCCTGGCTAAAAGTGGACGGTTTAAGCCTGCACAATATATCGGTATTGAATAAAGAGAACAATCTGAGTTGACGCAATCATCAAATCACAAAAGCTGCATTTATCTAGATATTAGAATGTCGTGTGCAAAGATTGAAATAGAGAAAAGTCCTGTTGTACTTGTAGTTTAGATCTACAAACATGTCTATCAGTCATAGGTTCTTATAGTGGTTATCAGCTTTTATAGTCGTTTTTCAGGCTTTTCAGGAGTTGTTTCAATGTGCACTCTGCATTTTGGAACATAAATAGCTAATTTAGCCATAGTTGCAACCCTTTTCTCTGGATGGCACAGGTTGTTTCCTGAGCAGAATTGGCCCCATTTGTGTGGAGTTTGCACGTTCTTTGCCATATTAGCAAACATTAAAATAATGCGTTCAAATGGGCAACTCAAGAGTGAAATCCAAAGCAAACACCGTGCTCTTTGCCTTAAACTTTTAGATCATTAGACACCATTTCTGCAACAATAAGAGCAAATGTGTTTTAAATGTTTCTTGCATCCTGCAATATTGTTGGCATTTGCATAACTATTGGTTAAACATTGCATTGTCCGTTGTAATCCCCAGCCCCCCCCCCCCTTGTAAAAGAGGGCTCGGGCTCAATGGGCTCTTAAATAAAGGTAAGTTAATAAATACATTTGTCAAAATAAACTACTTAAAAAATACTGTTAAGAAATGTAGAAAGAAATTCATGCTATTTTTAGGACGTAAATGTAAAAGTCATAATGATTTGGCTCATTACATCAGCGAGGAGAATCCTTTGTTTAAATCAAAGTGACGTATGACGATTTTTTTTTTCAATGTTCTATTTTTGACTTTATTTGGTGTATTATACCTATTGTACATTATAAATGATAGTTTTACACCAATCGAGTAGGTATGTGGAGAAAAAAGTCTGTTGAAAATGACAGGAAGTGACATCACACCAGGGACACTCGTTCTAGTCAAAAGTCGGTGTAATCCCTCATTTGACATTCTAACATAATCCTACAAAAATAAAAGTCGCTCTCATATATTTTAATTTGTCAAAAAAAAAGAAAAGTGAGTTTTTTCCTGTTGTTTGCTGTGTAATTTCCTAGTGTGATTGTCATCAATTACAAAGCAGAAGTGACATTATAAACCAAAACAATTAGCTAATCTGGGTTAATATTTTTATATTTTTTACAAAATTTAAAATATATAAATCCTAACTGCATTTATCATGGATCATAGTCCACATTTTAAAGTGAATGTACAATCAAATATTTAGTCTACAATCAAAGTTAAATGAAAATAACACTAACAAGCCATTTGAAATTAAATCAGGACATGTATCTGTGAACATGAAAGAAAAAAAAAAAGTTCCACCAATTGGATTATTTTTGTTATTATTGTAAAATGATTGTAATCTTGACATTTAATTTCTATTCCAATTTTCCACTCAATCAAAGCTACTGGATGACTTAAATCTGCCTGCTCTAAATATTGTAGAATTCAATCAAATTAAGTAAAAAACAATGTTCTCATTCCCATCAGTCTGCGATTGATATTCATGTACGCGAACAACAAAATCTGAAAAGTTAGAACCGAGCCACCTCGAAAGCTCTGCGACATTATATCACATACAAGTGGACGTGTAAAAAGTACCTGTAGCGCTCGCCCGGTGCGGTTTATTGCAGTGAGTCCCGGCTCCGTGTTTCCTCAGCAGGGCCATATGCTCCTGTGCAGTTGGACCCAGATCGGCTCTAAACGCTGCGCTCCGGTGCCAGGGACAGACAGCAGCGATCATTCACGCTCTCATAGTTTATGTGCAAGTGAGCGAGGCCAATTTATCATTATTAAGGAGAGTTTTCAAAAAGTTTGGGCGCCCATTGCTCTCGCTGATAAGAAAAGGCAATGTGGATTCCAATTTTAAAATGCGGTGTTTTGAGGCAGGCAGGTCAATCAATGTGTCATTTTGGGGTCACCAGAAGTCAGTGAACGTGTGATTGTGACTGAAGGAATTTGATCTGTATTTCACGATTCGAAATGTATTTTGGTGTGATGATTGATGCGTTTATTTTTGACCTGTGATTTTAATGTGTTTTATATTAATTGTGCTCTACAAATACAACAAAAATAATTGATTTATTGATTGGTCGCATAATGGCAGAGGTGGCTAGCTCTCCTGTCCCTCAAATAGGAGGTTGTGAGGTTTATCCAGGACGGTCAAATCACAAGCTCGTTCTCAACAGTTAGACCGCTCTGAGCCCCTAACTCCTTGAACTTTGGGGCTATGTAATGAGGTCAACCATAAGAGTCCTGGGCCCTTATTTACAAAGTATGTGCACATGCAAAAATTGTACACATTTGACTTCGGAGTTACATTTGTGATCTATAAAAATGAGAAGTCCAGTCCAACAGCCCAAAACTGTGTGCGTCGGGGGGTTCCCAGATGAGGAAGAAGAAGATCTGAGCTTGCAAGAAGCTTTGGAGTTTGGAGAATCCGACCGTCCCGGCAGCAAGAACAACAGGGGAAGTTACAAAACTACAACATCTGGAAAAAGAACTACAATAATCACACCTCATTCTTTACTGTGCTGATTAGGATTAGGATCTCAATGAATGCAGTGTTTGAACATGACAGGAGTCGCCTTTTCTGTTGAATAAAAAGCTCTGAAATTAACCGTGCGATCTCTGAAACGTTTTGATATGAACCACCTCCAACAGCCCGATATAAGCACATGCACGGAACGGGCCAGAATAAATATTCTACAGACTGACCACCAGCTGCACACAGTCCTCTGCTCTGTCTCAGAAACAATTTATTATTCCAAATCCAATCCTCAAAGTCCATCCGCAGTGGCCACAGTGGAGAGGTGCACATGACTCTTTTCTATCTATGCAAATGAAGTTTTGTTTCTATAAACACAAACGAATGTGCGCATTTCGTCTCTCCCTTTTGTTGCATTTCTTGCTAAATGATTTAACTTTCATACTATTGTAAAGTTGGGTTTATGCAGATAATTGTCTGATAATTATCCAACACAAACTCATCTGGCAGAGCTTGTGTTCGGATAAAACGCAGTGCATTGTGGGAGGCCTCATAACTGCTTAGCGATGGAAGCTCCTGAGGTTCCTCTGCTAACGGAGCTATGAAAGAGAGAATGCAGAACGCTTTCCTAACTCCTTCCTAACTCAGGGGACTATTGGGACAGTCCTTATCATGACGCACGATGACATCCGGTTTTGGAAATAGAATCCAGGATGTTCCAGCCACGGTCCGGAGTCTGTTTACTGAGGGGCCTTCATTCGAATGACCTAATCTTTTCTTGGTGGATTGATTTATATAAATTGCTCCCACGTTGTTGTGTTTTAAAGGCCTTTTTGGGAGAAATAGTTTTGAACTTTTAACATTGTTATAAATCCATTTCCTTTCCAGGAGTTTTTTGTTATCATTAGTATGCTCTTCGCAGATTTAGTCCCCTTAGAACTGCTGAAGGACACTCTCCAAAACTGTACCACTGTGCCTCATATTCACCAAACTGCTGCTCTACTGTATTTAAACTGAAGTAAGTATTACCAAAACACACATCGACACAAAAGGCGGCCCCCTGGCTCTTTCTATTATACGACATCACTCATTATGTGGTAACTGAACACAGCGCTGGGATCTCCTGACACTCTGTCCTCTGGTCTGGTCGAGTCTGTTTGCTAACAAGCCCCGCAGTCTCCCCAGTATTCAGCGCACAGACAGATGACTCACACAGGACACCGGGGGCTTATTACCTTGCTCCTAATTCAAGAAACGCATTCATTTCAACATAAAGTTTGAGCTACAACCAGACACATCTCAGAGTGACTTGAGACAATGATATCTTCAGGCTCTAAACGTCACGACTGGACCATGTTTAGCCAGATGACTCATTGTTTTGCAGTCATTCAATTATGTATGTGCTTCATTTATTAGCATGCCGTTTGAGATAGCACTTTGTCAGAGACTAAAACACCAAAGGTTGCCCGTGCTCATTAGGGTACAACAATGAGGGGTGATAAATGTGTTCCTCATCAAAACGGGTCGAAATCATTGTGTCAGAGCAATACAACCATTTTTGACTAAGTATTACAATATCAACGTTAAAAAAAAGGTCTTAATGAGATTAGAGATGTCATTAAATGGGGAATTTAACTTTTCTGGTGCACCTGCTTGGCTTTATGAACATGTTATTGCTTCGCTTAGTTTAGTGCCACATTATCATCTGCATTTGTTCAATTACAGCTGTTTTTATTGCTAAGAACACTTGAAATGTTGAATTCTTACAGCGAAGAAAGCTTTCTTCTCCACAAGCCTGACAGTAAACTCTGTGCCTGGCCGTCTCTATAGCGATAGATATGAATTTAAACGTACAAAAACCAACAGAACAGAAACAGACACAACTGGAGCTTCTTTACCAGTCAGGTATGTTTAGGATGGCTAGGTCGATCCCCAGAGATGCTGAGCCTCCTCTGAGTGACGAGTTTGAGTTGGTGCAGTCAGGGCGTCGATACAGAAAGTCTTGAGCAATAAAGAAGGTGAAGAAAGGTTCTTTGAGCCGAATGCACTCAGTTACTTGTTTGTTTTACTTGTTTATTTAAGGCAAGAGCACAATTCGTACACAAAGGCAATTCAAAGTGCTTCACACAACAGGGAAAAAATGCATTAAATCACAAAGGCATGACAGAATAGTTTAAGACATAAAAAAGAAGAGTGCAAATAAAATCATTTCAGTCATATGCACAGCCAAACAAAACAGTTTTAGCTTGGATTTGAACATTGCCAGAGTAGAACCTGTCTCACATCCTCAGGAAGACTGTTCCAGATTTTAGCTGCATAAAACTGAAACGCAGATTCCCATGTTTAGTCCTGACTCTGGGACCAGCAGGAGGCCGGTCCATGTTTAGTCCTGACTCTGGGACCAGCGGAGGCCGGTCCATGTTTAGTCCTGACTCTGGGCACCAGCAGGAGGCCGGTTTCTGAGGTCCTCAGAGTCCGAGATGGTTCATATGGCACTACCATGTCCGAGATGTACTTTGGTGCTAGGCTTACTGTAAAACTGCAATGCAATGTTGACAGCAGAAATAAAGCCAAACTTTCGAACAGTCGAACATCTCCACTGAGCTCTGTAGAGCAACTGCTGCACCATTATCGACAACAACTCCACTTAAATAATGTCAGACAGCATGGCTTTCATCCATTATGTAATCATACAGTATACTCTGCGCTGCTCCCGCATGACTTGCAGGGCGCTGAAGGAAGATGTAGTCTATATAACAAAGGTACCTTCAGCTGATTAGAGCGCTTTTATACTAAGTCACTTTAGACTCCCTCAACAATTAGTGTTGAAGTGGAGCGAGGCAGGCGGCTGGGAGGAGCAGCACATTTTTCATTTTCCATTGTTTTATAATTTTCTATGCCTAAAAGAAACAGACCGAGACTGGATTCGTTTTGTTTCATTGTCTGAATAACCCACATCGGCCATCTGTCGCTCCAGAGCTCAACAAGTCCATACGTCACCAGATTCCAATGCTCGAAATGAAAAAGTGCAGCGAGCACACATTGATATGACACGATAACACACATTTATATGAAAGATAACCCACTAAGCAGCTTCACTCCTCAGTGCCGCGGCAGCTGATTCCTGTGTCCTCTGTGCAACTAGTTGCAACTAACAGTTATTTTGCTGAAATTACTTTCAATTACTGAATATTATTTTGAATGTCAATAGTTTTTTTGGTTTGCGAACATATGATTTTTTAGAGACCGATCACAATACCATTCATCTGAAGTTTTGATCTGCCGATACGATCACGGCTGACACCGATCACATTGACTTTGTGTCAAGTAATATAAATGTATATTTTTAAGAATAAATATATCACATTAATCACTTATATCATTTAATATCTATTATTATTAGAAAAAAACGGACCAAATCTATCTAGTTTATAGGATCAACAGAGTTTTCTTGGCAATTTTAGCCACTAATGTGCTTCTGCTCATTCATTTACTGCCATTCATGTCTGTGTGCCATGCAGCGGTGTGCCATGCAGCGGTGTGCCATGCAGCGGTGTGCCATGCAGCGGTGTGCCATGCAGCGGTGTGCCATGCAGCGGTGGGCATCTGGGCACACGGAGTGGATACAGGAGCAGACTCTCATTCTCTGAGCAATTTTTGACAAAGTTCAAGGAAGGAAAACGTGCAGAAGAGCAGCGAGGACTGCGCTTTGTATTTTCACTTGCCTTTTCATTGCACAGCTTCAAAGAGCGCGTTTTCTCAGCAAAATAAGACATGACAGCTTCCACAGGCCCATGGCTCTTTTTACATTTAAGGCACGCATGGAACGATCCCTGTTTGATGAGTAAATCACCAGCGTGTGCTAACCTGTAAACAAGTGAAGTCTGTGTGTTCTGCGTGCGAAATGGGAAAACATTTGGCACAGTCTGAGCACATCACTTCATTTTAGATGTCTGATAGACACATTTGGCTCTCAAACTCTATTATAATTTTAACTAAAAGACCAGTGGGGGAGCATGTTCACAGTAACACGTGGCTGCTCTGGGTGGTTGTCTGCTCCAGGAGCAGGAGAAGAGCGAGCGGGAGCAGACGGTGGATACATCGGGACTTAAAGGACCGCATCGGGAATCATTTTAACCAGGAGGGTTAACCAGGAGCTCAGACGATGCTACTGCAATAACTTAAAGATAAATCTAAACCAAAGCCAGGTAGATGTGATCGAGAACGTCATGTCGGCGGCCAATTGATTGCACCTATAATTATTTCTTTCATTTTTAATACGTTTGACCGAGATGAAGCGAAAGGGAGCTCGTTTGACGACATCCTGCAGTTTTTATATAAACAAAATGTGTTTTTCAATCAGAAACACAAAATTTTTCACATTTCTGGTGTAATTTTGATTGAATTCTTGGTTTTGGAAACTGTGTCCTGATAGTCCAGATAATGATTACTTGATTACTAAATTAGTCACATAACTGTGATGAGTCTCAGCCCTATAAAAGTTGCAGGCAAAGTAAGACATTTGGCATTTTATACAATGTCTATAACAGCCAAGAGAAGAAGGAACGATAAATCTTAGCCTCACATTGCTCTATCTTCAAGTAACTTCTGGAGGTAGACAAGTTCAACGACATATCCGTGAACACAAGCAGCGCTCCTGCAGAAAAGTTCCACAATGCACCTTTAAAATGCCATTCTCCATGTCGTTGCGTCTACCAATGTTGCGTGACTCTGTGAATAGTTCAACTCCTCATCCACAGCCTGCAGACCAGTTTAAAGCCTGCCTTTTACTTAACCAACATACATTAAATTAGATTAGCATATTCCACTGTCTTTTCATCCGTCGTCTTCCATATTATCTCCAGCCCTACAATTACCATCAGCATATCTCGGCCACTTATCTGATAATTGCCTCCCGCACAGTCACTACAGTGCCACATTCATAATAAAATGTCTCGATACTCTTGGGATGCAGGTGATGAAGTTATGATACGAGTAATTTTCTGAGGAGGCAATTTCCCCCTGTCTCCTCATTTATTGTACAGCGCAACGGAAAGCTCTTAAACGCGCCATTTAGTTTTTAGCTCCAAGAATTTCACAGACACTGCCATTTGTTAGACTTCACCTCCAGAAAAAGTAATTAGGAAGCTTTTTGTGGAGAGAGAGTCAAACAGCAAGGATGAGATTCAAGAGATAAAGGGCGGAGTATTGACACTTACACTGCAACAAAAATTTTAATTGAAAAAGGAATGTTAATTACGTAAAAATGATTTGAATTAGAACAGTATTTTTAGACTCTGAAGCTGCCGTGTGTAACTTTCTGGATGAAAAGCACGTCACCTGCATGACTCTGTCTAGATATAAAGTATACTTGAGGTCTTAGTTTTTAGGTTTACCTTTGTTTTAATCCTTTAGCACTTTTAGGATCTCCAGTGCTGCTGGGGCCTGGCTCGTGGGCCCCTGGTGGAGGTTTGGGGCCTCATCTCTCCTCTGGGCCCAGTGTCTGTGTCCTGTGGCTGTGGGAGAGTCTCAGCTCCTGTTGCAGACGGCTCCTCTGATGGTGCTTCCTCAACTGGTTCATCTGTGCTCAGCCTAATGTAAATGTTTTACTATGTGCGCGTGTGTGAGAGTTGGATGGGTGGGACATGGGCATGTGGGAATGTTTTAAATGGACTTTGTATTACATTTTATGTATGAAAAGTGCTTTTCAAATACAGTTTGATTGATTGCTTGAACGTCCCTTTGTAATTCCCTCCTCTGCCAGTATACGGCTGCACAATATATTGCAAAAGTAATAATCAATATTGCAACAAACTAAATAGATCGCAATAAGACCAAGGTCGTCCGTCTGACATAAAAGTACTGTTCCTAGCATTTAGTCTTGTCTCTGTTAAATTGTTATTTTGACAGAGTTTGACTAATACATTAAGACATGTACTTTATTGTTTTAATATAGCTTAAATGATTGGGTCAATAATATATTCAAACATTGCAATAATATCAATATCAAAAGGACTTAACAGCCGTATCTCTTATTGTAATAATTTCATAATATCATGCAGCGCTATAAGCTATTAGAGCGTTCCCCCAAAGGTCAGCAGTTCAAGAATCGGGCCTTCATAAGTTTAGGAAGAATGGTGGAAAATGAGTTCAGGTCAACTCCAGCCCTGGTCGAGAGCAGATGTTGTGCTCATCAAAACAAGAGAACACGTTATGCATCAGAAAATGGGTGTCTAATGGGAATGTGGGGAAATCGTTTCTAAAGAAGCAAGAAACAAGAAGTAAGCACAAATCAATATGAGCAAAGCACGATCTTTGCTTCACTGCTTTCACTCGCAGAAACAGCAGGATTTACACAGGAGCTACACATGAGAGATGAGCTGCTAACATCCATGTCCCATTAGGGAAATGCAGCATCCTATTGTTAAAAGCCCCATTATATGCCAGCTTTGAACCGTGCAATGTTTGCTCTTCTAAAATAGAACTGGGAGAAGGTTTGTTTCATTTACTTTCGAGTAATCAACCAGTTTCACCCTCTCCAGAACTCAGAACACTCATTTCACCTTCATGTATCCCTACTTCAAGACTAATGGCTATTGTTTTAGCTCCATTTTAACTGCTTCTCTCCTCAGTGCGCAATTCTGGTGCTAAGTCACATTTTATGTAGGAATGTTCTTGTTTTTATATATAATAGTTCTTGGCTTTGTATTACATCATTCTGTGTTGCTCTAGTGTGAAACACTTTGGGAAACTCTGGTTGTAGTAAATGTGCAACACAAATACCTCTGACCATGACCATCTGAGTCCTTGTACAGCAGCAGAGGGTACAAGGAGGCTGTCGGCCCAAAAGTCAGCCAAAATGGGCTAGAGCAGACTTATTTATTCGAGTTTGTTCAAGGAAATACTCTTTGTGCACAGTGCAAGCAGCTACACAGTATCTGTGAAAACAATGAGACTGAGTACGATAAAAACCTGAGTTCTCAGACTTGTTTCACAGATTGAGAATGACTCTTGGATGAGAGTCGAAACATTATATTTTTCTATAACAGAGTCCAGATGACTACAACTGAATCTTTTTCTACAATGAGACTGAAGGAAATCACCTATTCATTTTAAAAGGAAAATGTGTTGGATGAGAACCTTTCTCCTCTGAACTTCAGGAAAACACTATTGGTTTTACATTTTCCAGATTTATGACATCATAAATGTTGCTTTAGGTCTAAAATCATCAAAATAATGCAACATGAGACATGTAAATAGAGGAAAGTGTCAAATACAGCTCTATAATAAATAGAAACATGCACTGTAGTATGACCAAAAGTCCTTTCCAGCACATAGGCAATGAGACAGTGCATTATTTTCATTCATGATCTTTCTTTGCCTCCTGACACACAAACACACACACACAAACACACAAACGCACGTATCGAGTCTGGAGCTGGATGTGACTAAATGCTATAAATGTGGCAACACCAGCGAGAGCTCGCAGTGTTTGACTGGAGGAGCAGAGGAGGAAATGAAACGAGCCGTCCCACGGAAGACAAACACATTACGCTCGGCTCCATGACAGAACATCCACACTCATCTTCTCTGATAACATCGCACCGGGAAACGGAGGGCACAACGTTGGGTTTGGATCTGATGAGCCAGGTGCAGAGTCTACTTATTGTTGTATTCGAGTTCAAATCAATGTGATCAAACTTTTAAAAGACCTCTCAAAAATGCATGTGGATCTAACCAAGGGAAATGTGCTTTTATAGTCAGATGGAACTTTTGTATTCTTTGAATTCAACTGCAAAGAATGACCAAAACGAGCTCTGAGGTAAAACGAGTCCGAAGGTTTGGGTTATCAGAAAAATCGATCAAAATGCTAGGGCTACAATGATTAATCGACTAATCATGCCAAATAACTGCAGTCTTATTTTGATGACTGTAATTGTCATCTGGATTTTTTTATTATTATTTTATCAATAATATATTGTATTCGTAAAATATGTCTCTAGGCGGAAAACCAGCCTTGCAACAAATGAAATATAGAAATCTTCTGCTCACTGCCGTGAACTGCAGCTCTCCGAAGTATTTTTTTATTTTATTTTTAGGATTAAATTTAATGTTTTAAGGGTTGGATTTTGTTCAAAGTGCACAGTTACATGTCCAGGAGCATTAACATTTGAGAGAAAAATAAAATAAAACCAATCCAAGAATCCCAAGTATTTCATAACATGCTTGTAGAGGTTTAAAGTACATTGTTAGGCAAGGCAAGTTTATTTGTAGAGCACAATTTTTACACAAGGCAATTCAAAGTGCTTCACAACAGGAAAAAAATGCATTATAATCACAAAGACATGGCAGAAATCCCAAAATCTTAATTTAAAAGTGTAATTTTCAGGCTGTCCGTCAAATAGTTCAAGACATAAAAGAGAAGAGTGCAAAGAAAAGCATTTCAGTCATATTCACAGCCAAACAAAACAGTTTTTAGTTTAGAATTGAACATTGCCAGAATAGAGGCCTGTCTCACATCCTCAGGAAGACTGTTCCAGATTTTAGCTGCATAAAACTGAAACGCAGATTCCCCCCGTTCCTGACTCTGGGCACCAGCAGGAGGCCGGTCCCTGAGGTCCTCAGAGTCCGAGATGGTTCATATGGCACAAACATGTCCGAGATGTACTTTGGTGCTAGGCCATGAAGAGACTTGTATACGAGCAGAGCTGCTTTGAAGTCTATTCTCTGAGCCACAGGGGGCAGTGCAGAGACCTGAGCACAGGACTAATGTGATCGTACTTCCTGGTTCTAGTCAGGACCCGAGCAGGTTTTATACAGAACAAAACAGGATATTTTGTTGTATGTAAAGGACTTAAATATTTGCAGCCGTTTTTTAATTGCGACCATTCAAATTGTCATTTCGATTGGGATAAATCTTGCAGCCCGATCGACCAACACACTATTGAATGATTAATTGAATAAATGAACCCTATACTATTATGTTCAAATGATTCAAATAATTACAACCATGTACTTGCAGTAGTCCTTCATCAAACGGCCCCTGACAGTGGGGCACTCGAGCTTGTTAAAACACCACTCTACACACGCCTTCAGCCCCTTCACCGTTTTATCCGATGTCGGTAAGATGGCGCCTGTCACTCGGGATGGGACGCGTCGTGTTGCCAGGACTGATTTAGGGCAGCATTAATGCAAGGCCGGAGTATCCATCACCGGGGAGTGGTCCGTCTGCTGACTCCCAAATCACCAATGGATTTGCAGGCCTTGCCCCGTCTACAACCCGTATATATGCAGCTGATGTACGGCCCGTCAGGCAACCCAAACAAAGTGTCACGACGTGGGATAAATAGACAACAGCCAACTTAAGGGAGAGGCGTGCCCTTAGTTGGGGGTTCCGCTTGCCAATACTGCCCAATTTAAGCTGAAACATTTCCATACTAAACCAATAAAAAAGGGTTGGGGAAGCACTGACTCAAACAGCTGAAAGTATTGTGGTTGGAACAAACCGTAAAAGTTATGACAAAAATGAAAGATTAACAATTGCACAATGACAATAAAGCTTCATATATTTTATCAGAAGGTCAAAAAGCGAAAATGTCCAAACTAGGAAACATTTCGTGCTCAAGATTGAATGCTAAAAAGTGACAGTTTTGCCAAAATCGGCTATGTTTTTTGGCAGCAGTGCACAAGTTCCATAAACAAAAGTGCAGTGAAATGACCCCATTGAAATGCTGTGTACGTACCGGCAAATACATGTATCACATACTTTTGAGTAATGAGTCATTTTCATTTCATTTCCATTGGTTCAACATTAGGCGAACTAAAAATTCTGATGATCCAGAGCTCTATATCCAAAGCCCCTGAATTTCATGACAGTAGATTTTTAAAGTCACAGCCGTGTGGATTACAAATGTGAGGGAATAGTAATACATAAAACTCCATAAAGTCCCCATGATAACAAATAACAGCATAACTATTGACGTATTTTGCACATATTACAATATATTCACACTTATTGCATAGTCATTGATAACATTGATGAAATTAGATTTTCCAGTGTAAAAAAGCTGAATTTTACTTTGAAAATGACCATCTCACTTGACTATATACCTGGGATATAAAACTCCTGCTAATCAATAGATGGATACCTTTGTAATGTGCTTTGGGCAGCAGGGAACAAACGCTTCCGCAAAAGAATGAACCTGCCACAGAATGAACCAACTGCCAAGAACTGGGCTCAAATAACAATTCACATTTATAAATAGAGGGAAAAACATATTTAACAATCACAGGAACAGATGGGACACATTTGCCCAGCGACATAAGAGTTATGAAGATTAAATTCAAGAAAAGTCCATTTAAAGTATGTGAACCACTAGTTTACCCACAACACTCAACATTATCTCATAAATAAAACTAAAAAACAGACGTACGTGGCATTACCTTGTGGAGCTGGGTGGCGGCCGAGCTGCTGCTGCTGCTGCTGCTGTTGACAGTGTGGCATTTGAATTTGAGCAGTGATTCCCCCGCAGAGTCCGGCCTTCTTCCAGAGTCGCGGTCGGGTACGTGTGAGTGTCGGGCGCCGTGCGATACGTGTGATGGGACGTCCTGCATCGGAGCGGCACCCGGGGGAGAGGGACGCTGGTGCACGGTGCAAGACAGGCCCAGGATGTTGGAAGGGCGGATCATGAAGGCCTCCAGAGCGATGTTAGCGGACACCTGAGGAAACGAGGACTCAATGTTCAGTCCGGTCCAAAGCCACGGTCAGTATGTTTTAATCGTTGTTTAAAGTTTTATTTTATTTGACAGGCACTGTGCAATTAAACAATGGAATAATGGAAGTCCAACAGGATCTTGGCTGGGTCATTCTCTACCATCTTTGGGGGTGTTTCCCCACTTTGACCTTGGGGTTTCCAGTCCATACTCCACACAGATGTTCCTGTACACTATGCCAGCCACTTGGTTATGTATGCTTTCCCTGCCAGCATTTTACACCCTGCAGTTATGTGCTGGATTGTCTCAGGGGCCTCTTTGCACAGCCTACACCTTGGGCCTTGTCTGGTGTGGTAGATCTGGCCCACTATTGCTCCGGTGCTCAGGGCTTGTTCCTGTCCATGATGAGTGCCTCTGTGCTATCCTTCAGTCCGGCCCGCTCTAGCCATTGGTAGGATTTCTTGGTATCATGTTTCATCCTGGATAGTGGCTTTCACACTCACTAGTCCACGGCCTCCTTCTTTACGGCTCATGTACAGGCTCAGGGTGCTGGATTTGGGGTGGAACCCTCCATGCATGGTGAGGAGCTTATATGTGATGGTTTATTTTTATCTTCAAAACATTAATGGTGATGGATAAACAGTAGTAGTAAAAGTAATATTTAACGGCATCAACTTTTCTTTGGTTCAGTCTGACACAATTTCCACCCCTCATTTGAGGCATATAAATCCAATATTGTGAGTTCAGCTGCTGCTCTACCAGCTCCGCCCAGGTCAAAGGTTGATTATCAGGCTAAAAGCCCCTAACATTGCCTCTTTTCTCGGACCGGGGGGTAATGAGAAGTTAATTTGACTGGAGCTGATAATGAGAATAAAGCCAGAGAGTGAAAAATGGCTTCCTTTCTATTGTTTCTCCATCCTTCCATCCTTTCCTCTGTCTTTGCCGTCACTTGGAGAAAAAGGCATTAGCTTAATGACCAATATAAAATGTCTCTCCTAAACTTTATGCCAGTAATAATGAAGTTTGTACTCTTTGGGCAAAGGGGGCAGTTAAAAAGCCCTCACTGTCAAATACATCAACACTGACCTTGTCTTTAAACTGTGAGGCCACATTCATAAATATGTAAGTACATCGATGTATTATTCTGTGTTACTGTCGAAATATATCCACGTGATGCAAATGTTTCAAAATCTAAAAGTAAGTAAATTTTGAAATACATATTTATTTATTTTGTAGAGGGTAAATAGATAACTGTGTAAAGTACTTTGCATTACATTTTGTTGAGTGAAAAGATTGACTATTTTACATCTATTTGCCCGAGCTATTAATTCTGCAATCATTTTACTTACAATGGGTACTACTCCTACTCCTCCTCCTTCTCCTCCTACTCCTCCTACTCCTCCTACTACTAATACTACTAACACTACTAATACTACTACTCTTTCCACTGTTTACCCAGCTATCATTTATTTTAGGACTGCAATTAATCAGACCAATCGTGACCAGTCAACTATTAAAATAATCTTAATTGTCTTTTTACCATTTTTAATAGTAATCTGACCTACACAGACTCTAAAACAGTGGTCTGTCTCGGACCCATCACATAAACACTATTGTTAACAAAATGGCTCGCAGTATTGCTGTAACAAAAAATGCAGTCATTATGTCAAACGTGACACTTTAGAAATAATCACAGTCTTTAACATTATGTCACTTGTCATATTGTTCTGCATCTCAAAAAGATCTGGTAAAAATACAAATTGCTCAAAATAAAGCAGCAAGACTTAGAACAAGCAGAGAACTGATGTATTCCACTCTGTCGTGGTTTAATTTAGACAAAAGAATACAAGTTACATAAGGCACCTTGTTATACAACACAATGACCTTAAAAATGCTTTTACATTGACTCAAATGGTCTACTGTGATTCCGTTCATAAGCAGAACACTAGAACTGCAGCCAATGGTCATCTTATCCCACCACATCCCAAATGTGCGCAGAGCAATATCCATTTGGAACCGCATTCCATTTCAAATTTGTCAACTCAAAAATAAGCAATCATTTCAGATTAATTTAAAGAGTCATGTGTTAGATTTTTAACACTTGTGACGAATAATGTGTCATTTAAATGTGTAATGTACACTATTATGGACAAAAAATTAACATTATTTTGATGTTAAAGCTTTTAAATTGTAAAATTGTTACTGTAATGAAATGATTGATAACCACGTTATTCTACTTGAAATTAAATCTGTTTTTAACTGTATTGGACCAGGAAGACGAGCTGAATGCACTGCTTTCAGTGAAGCCATTTAAATAAACAATAAAACACAGAGAATGACTTTTGGATGAGAGTCGAAACGTTTTGTTTTTCTAAAACAGAGTCCAGATGACTACAACTGAATCTTTTTCTACAATGGAACACTCCTGGACGAATGAGGGATTGCACCAACAATAAAACACAAAAAAAAGTTTTAATTTCAATAATATACTTGTTTCGTGCATTTTCTCTTCAGTCCCCATATTTCAACTTTCATTTGGTTCAAAATATATTTCAGTAAATCTCAATGTGAAACTAACTAACTAATCGACTGGTAAAATCATCATTAAATAGAGTGTTTTACTTTTTTACTTCTTCTGTTAAACCCACTTTTCAAGATGATACACATTTTACTTGGATACTGAGTGTGTTTACTTGAGCTATTAGCAAAATTATGTTTTAGAAATGTCATGAACTTTTCGTTTTTTTGACAATTACTGACCGTCTCTAACTGAAAAAAACGTGACTAAATTGTGCTCATTGTTCAGTAGTGTACCTTGGAAATGGCCCGGTTGTCTGAGGCCAGGGCCAGGTCCGCGATCCTCTCCACACACTGCACAATCCTGGTGCAGGCGCGCGCTTCGTTCTGGGCCATCCACAAGACGTGCTCCTCCACCTGCATCATGTTACTGGCAATGTCCGAAATATAGTCCCCCAGCTGCCAAACAGACGAGGAGAAGCGTGAGCGTACACCAGGAGACTCGCAGCCAAGGCCACGCGCTTTCACAAAACTTTACAAGGCATTTTGGTCTGGAATCATATCCTGGCTCCCCGAATTCATATGGGCGTGGCTCACAGGCGCATTAACCAATCAGAATCAACAAGCAAAGCACTAAACTCTGTAAATCCGAGGTAAAATAAGTTACATATTTTGTTTTGAACGTCGTGAGAATATTCGAGAGAACACGAGCTACAAATTAGCCGCCGTGATTGGAACATCCCCAAGTGAGGACAGTGGTTTGACGTCCTTCATGGTCCGATTCTAGACCCTCTGCGTTTGAACAGAATGTCTGCGGTTGTGGCTGGTCAGGCGAGTTAAATTCAGCTCAATACAGTTTTGCTCAGGGGTTGGTTTGGATCAACAGGGCCGTGGGACATTTGGGGAAAGCGGACGTAACTTACCGCTTTAAAGAACACATATCGGGCATTTTTTGTTTTGATATTGGCCATTAAACATACTCTTTAAAGGTAGAAATTCTCAAAACGAATCTAGCAAATGTATGGTCTTAAAAACACAGCAGAAACTACGCGTTTTTTCAGGGTCATAGCGATGTTTAGTCAAAGACCTCATATATTAAAGATATATAAATAACTAAATAATCAATAATAAAGGTGATTTTCTACTTTGACGTCAAGGGTGGAAGTCAGGCAGAAGGGCCAGAGCTCCTGTTCAGCGCATTTTCCAACAAAAAGAAACGGATAAATTCCACAAAAAGACTTACGACCAATCGTATGTCCATGGTGTCATCTGGGAATAAAACTATTTTCTTGGTCTTAGACATAAAGGTCAGACATTTCAATTAAATGGAGTCATGGCCAAAAATCTTTTAATCCTTATCATTCTGGTGTCAGGACAGAACAGTTTACGGTTCAAATCCTGAATTCAGGACATCCACAGACTTTTGAGCAGGGAAGGGTGGAACAAACATGAAAAATGAGCGAGCAGTGACTAAATGGAGAAATAGAGGTATCATTTGGAGAGGAGGACAGTTCTGCTGCTGCGGTGAAATGAGTGTGGCAGAGAGCAGAAACAACTGTATGATGTAGGAACATATTGATTTCATATATGTTGTTTTTATTATTGATTCGTGTTTTATGTTGCACCTTAATGCCGAGACAAGTTCCTATGTTTGTGAATTTTGTTAATTGACAATGGCAATAAACTCTTCTGATTCTGATTCTGAAACAGTAAAATCTCCTTTGATAAAGTGTCATGTGTGCACACCATACTAAATACAGGTTAATTGTGCATTAGGGCCTTAAAACATGGACTAGGACTGCAGGCTCTTTTTGTCTTACTAAAAGGCAGTGCATCAAAGTGTCAAACTTTCAATTAATGAACCAACTCCAACATCGACTTTAACAGTTTTTTAGGTCCATTTCCAAGTTTAGAACGTCTCAGTTCAGAAATGCAGTGATTAAAGTCTTACTGGGCTAAAACCTTGATGCCTCCCGCAGCTCTTTCACATCACTCCTTGGAAACAACAGGCAAATTCACGCTCGGGACACTCAGGGAGGCGCCGCTGACTTCATTCATTACTGAGAGATTTAATTTAGATTGCAGGCTCCGCCGGGGCCCAATCACTTCCTGGGGATGACACTACTCTATTTGCTTACTGTACTCCTCCATTGTCGAGTGATTTGACTGTTCTGTAATGGATGAACAGGGTGGGCTCATCGGTATTGTCTAGGCTGGGCCAATGATAAAACTTTAAGCATCATCCTAATAATATCTCGTCCTGCGTCCCCTGTTGTGAGTAATTGGACTTGAGGGAGCACATATTGATTCTTTTTTCTTCCTTTGACTAGGCTCGGCACCCTTTTCCGTGCACAACCTGACCTTCAGTTTGATGCTAAAGCCAAGGGAAACGGGTTCACTCGAGGTTAGCAGCTACAGACTCGCCTCAACGCGACATGGTCCTGGGTTCCATTACATGTTCTCTCTGTGTCATTTAGGGTTTACTCCAGGGACACTGATTCCACCCATTTCAAACATGCTCAATAAACTAATCCTACAGTGGACTGACCCAAGCTCAAACTTTGAAGATGTGTGCCTGCTCCTGACATGTTGCTCTAGCAGCTCTGAATGATGAGTAAAATGCAGAGGACCCACTTGCCTTTATTGGACAACAGAAATAGTCGCCAGAAAGAAAGAAAGAAGAAATCTAGTAATTAATCTAAGGAAGAAATCTATTAATTTGAATGTAAAGGAGCTGCTCTGTTAGCTGCAGGCTAAATGCTATTGCGATGCTAGCACCACCTGCTGTATTTTAACATCCACAGAACAATCTGCTTACTTTTCTGAGGTAATGCCGCATTAACAACTCCAATGAGACTCAGTTGTGACTCGACTTGAAGTCGTTCTGCTTAAAATACACTTTGTAGAAAAAGTCTAAAAAAGGGGGAAAAGTTAAGTTTTCACCCATGCCAGACCACGCCCCCCACATTGACATGTTACGCACAGCATCGATTAAGGGTCCGCCTATGTGTCCATGGAGATGTTGCTGTTTTGTAAAATGTTCCACAGTACTTATCTAGCTCCACGGAGACAAGAATTGAGCAGATCTGTGGAGTGGTGCAATAAAACACATGTAATTGAATAAATGCAGATACAGTATCTTCAATGACATACTGGTGGAAACATTCAAGACAGACAATAATATCTCCATGGAGACAAGCATGTGGCAGACCCCTCACCAGAAAGGTTCAAGTATCCATGTGCGTCAGTCACGTGACTCTGTTGTTACCGCCATGTTGAAGACGTGAGCACATGCTGGTTCATATCTCCACTGTTAGATTGTCATGAATGACAGAGCATTGGAACTCTTTCGTTTGGCAGAATACAGTCCAGAGTCCAGAATACAGTAACAGAGGAATACATTGTGTGTTGATCATGAAAGTTGAATTTCAAGCTGCTCTACATTAGTGTAAAAAAGCTCTTGCACGTACTGAGTGTTTTTTATTCTCTAATTTTATTAAATTTATTTTCTAATTTTTAACAAACAGTGAAACAAAAACTGAAAGCTGATTATTCCTGTCATATTTTCACACTATAAGATAATGCAATTAAATGTAAAATTATCCTAAGTATTCTAAATACAGTTCTCTGATTAGACCAAGTAACAATATGTCACAAAATACATTTTAATGCAGGTATTCAGTTTTCTGAAACTAAATACATTTTAAAAGTTTTCCTCTCAACACTGCACAAAGTGTGCATGAGTGCTGTCTTAAAAGACAGTGTGCATTGGACCCCAGGCATGACACAGAGAAAACATGCAGACTCCACACAGAAAGAGCACAAACTACTCCGACCATGAGACTCAGAAAACCCTCAGTGAAAAGAGTTCAGTCAAGGCCAAACATAAGCTGCCCCAAAAGAGACATCCAGGCCTGTTCACAGCTATAAATGTGATGCCCACAGCTGTGCAAAGTGGCTGGGAACAGGGCAGATGAGGTGAAGAGTTAAGCCGTCTGGAATCGATCGGCGCAAATGCCGGAGTGATGGCTGTATGACTTTTCCTGGAGGATGCTGTAGTCTCAAGCGGTGATTAGCTGTCTTATGTCTTCAATGACATTTTAGAAGGAGCTAGTGCATTTAAATCAAGTGGAAAGGGCACAGGGTAAAAAAGGTTAATAGTAAATATTCACAGGAGGACTAGATCTTGTTCCTTCTCTTCTTAAAATGGATAAGATTTGGGTGTTACGTGCACGCCCCCTGGCACACATTAATGTTAGTATCATTCATGGGTACTGGCACTTTTTCACAGCATCTCAACACTTTAATTACTTCCATCATCAAACTGAGTATCATTTGTACCACACACTCAAACACTGACAACTGTACACAACGTTACTATGCCAGCCACTTGGTTATGGCGCTCCATGTATGCTTTCCCTGCCAGAATCTTACACCCGGCAGTCTTGTTGGGGCCTTGATCGGGAACACTCAATAAGGTACAAATCAAGAGCCAGAATGGCCAGAGAGTGCAGCGTAGTCAGCTGGACATAAGGCCAGAACTGAGGAGTTTAGTGAGGGTCTTTTTCTTACGTCTCTGCGTTTGCCCAGCAGCCTGGTCAGCCTCTCCACCAGATGAGTGACGAAGATGACATCCATGACGTCTGTGAAGTGCGCCGCCCTGCTGGTGAAGGCCACCAACTGTTTCCCCAGTGGCTGAGCATTACTGGTGTTTACTGAGATCTAAAACAAAATGATTATGGATCCCATCAAACCAGTGGTATTCACATGTTTTCACAGAGGGTCTCACATTGAAACATATCTGAGGCGAAGGGTCATCGTGGTTATTTATTAACTCCATAGGGTAGGAAATGGGAAGAAAAAAAGGAACATCTCTGCAACCCTATGGACCATTGAGATTGTTATAACTTTTTCAAGACCAAAGAGGCTTGGAAAATGTTATCACAATGCAGTGTTTGTACTGATTATTACATTTGCCAGTAAAAATACTGCCTAAATAAGGTCAGTTCAATCGGAAGACTGAGAGCGAACACATATTGTTTTGAGAGCTTGCATTAAAACTAAAATCCCCAGATCACCAGAGAAGAATGCATGAAAGAAGATGTCTAATCCACTATCCAATATCTTTTTATTCACTAAAAGAATAAGATTAGTGTACATGGACTCAGGAGTAATGTAAGTGTCTTCAGTCAATAGAAGGTGCAGGTGTAGAGAGCGCTGCAGGCTACGGAGAAGTCACTGGAGATGTTTGAGCATTGTGAGATATGGAGTTATTAAATCTCGCCTTTTAGCAGTTTGTATCACAGCTCAACGAATCTGTGAAAGTCGACAGGCGGAGTGCTACTGTAAATTGTCAAACAGAGCAGCAACATCACACCTCCGCTGGGTAAACAAAGTGCACATGAAGCTGGATATAAATAGTTTGGGCAATGTTGAGTAATCCACATCAACAACCTAAAGTATGATGAGATTGTAGGGCGGGGCAATGAATCGAAATATAGAGATTGAGTCATGTAAAATTGTCAATTATTTTTTTAATGGAGAGTAAAAACATGTGGTTTTGAGAGGTCGGACTTTGGAGGAAGACGTTTGAATGTTATTAGTGTTAAATCTCATAGATGTTCATGAAATCATCACTAAAAGCCCTTTTTACTTTGTTTTTGGAAAGCTAGTGTATTTTGTGTACATGTATTTACTTAAGGCTGCACAGCTCCATGACGCAGCCGGCAGCCAATCACAAAGCTCACAGCTCGTCGGCGTGTTCGTGCCGTGTACATTAACCTCGGCCAAAACGTCTCTTTGGGTTACAATGACTGCGAGGGCTGTGATTGGCTGATCCACAAATACAGCTTGGCACTGCAAAAAATGTGGTGAAGAAATGTCTGCACACGAGACTAACATGATAGTTTATTGTCCCAGTAACTTCTCACAACGCACTTGGACCGTGATTGGCTCTGCAGAAGGTCTCATGGATCAGGTCTGCGTCAGGGCGTCAGTGACTGAATGGAGCTTGACACTGGACTATAAAACCAGCCTTCACTTGTTGTACACTGCCCATAAAGATTGACAAAGTGTGACAAAGCCAAACCTGTGTGAGCTCGTGCAGCAGCCGGGTCAGCTCGCTGGCGTAGGGACACTGGGTGTAGTCGTCCTCTGCCCAGCGGCCAGTGCGGTCACACCTCCTCCAGGCCTTCTTCTCCTTTCGCTCTCCCCTCGGGTAGGATGAGTGAGGCGCGTGGCCTGAGGGGTAAGGGGCGGAGCCAAATGTAGCAGGGGCACAGGGCAGGAAGGCCAGGATACCAGCCAGCGTCTTTGGCCACCTGTTGTTCAAAAGAAGAAAAGTTTTTCAAATATGATGCCATTTCAATATGCTTAACGTTGCCAGGGTTTATTTTTAAAATTATTATATATATATATTTTTGGTTAATTCATATTTGAGTTTTTATGATGAGTACTAGAATCTAGCCGGTTAATTAGAGTGTTTAGAGCTCGTTAAGTTTTAACCCCTTTTGCTTGGGGCCTATTTTTGAACTGAAGCTGTTCCTGAACCTCTGGAGCACAAACAATTGGGTGGACTCTTTGTGAGGCTGAGACTCTGCTGATGGACACTGGTTTTAGCACTTAGTGGGTTTTGACAATTCTCTTTTAAAAGCTGAAGGTAAATTCACTCAAAATGAGTTTTGGGGACTTGTAATAAGGCAAAAATGTCCAGGCGGAATCCACATAAAAGTGCTATTCATTTTTCATTTTTTTTTAGGATAATTATTTACTTCTGGGTTTGGAGTACAAACTGACCCTGATGCTTCCCAGAATGATTGATTTGACTGGAAATAAGAGGGTTACAGCTTTATTTTTATGTACAGCAGATCAAGCAGCTCGAGAGTTTTCTTTTATCAGATGGTGGACAAAATGGAATGAAGAAAGAAAAGGTCCAGACATCCTAAGCGTAAGGGGTTTAAAGTGGCTTTACAATCAATAGGGCTGCAACTAATTTTTTTTAAATTGTATTTTTTATTAGTTAGTTAGTCAAAATTATAATTTGAATACATTATAAACCAAATAAAGGTTGAAATATTGGGATTAAAGGCGTCTTGATATAGAAGAGCTAGGAAGAAAGATCGAAACTGAACTTTTTTATTTTTTTTTATATTTTGATGGGATAATGCAGCTGTCTTTGTGGGAAAAAAAAGGTATTTTTTATCAGTGTTTTAGAGTCTGCGATTACGTTCACGAAGAACATATAGTTTATTAAGAATGATTCAGGCACAATCATTTAATAATTTAGTTTTAATTAAATGACATTACATTCTAAGCCCTCAATGAAGACGTTATTAAGGCTGAATCATTCTTAATAAACTATTTGTTCATAATGAATTAAGCATTTGTCCACATAATATCGGTTGTGCAACTGATGCCAAAAATCACATGTTCACACGATGTGAAAAATCACTTTAATCATTCTACATATTTGATTTTGTGCCAGCTCTGATGCATGTGCTAGAGCAATATTTTACAAACATTAACCTTCATATTGATAACTTAATGATCAAAAATGAAAAATGTTTGAAGTTTAAAAAGAAAGCGTATGAGTCATTACTCTGTTCTCAATAATGTCATCAGGAGGCACAGCTTTAACCTGCTCCACTGCCCAACCCTGACACCACTGCCATGGTTTTACAAGCAAATTGGACACTTTCATTTTCTGCCCTATGGCTTTTAGTGTTCCAGTGAAATAAGATCCTCTGAGAGTGAAAGGTCAAGTAAACCTACTGTCCAGGAGCTCTAATGCACTGGGAAAAGGATGCATGTTTTGCTTCTTGTTACTTTAGCATTGCGAGCTCTGCCAAAAGACATCTTACATTGTGCCTGTTTTAATGTGAGACTAATGCCGTTTTATATAAGATGAAAGTTCAAACACTTCAATCAACTTAAAGGTTAATGCTTTGTAATGAATTCATTATAATTAATCATTGGATTTATCTCGCGCCTTTCATGACACTCAAAGTGCTTTGCAGTGCATTATTCACTCCACACTCGGTGGTGGTAAACTACTTCTGCAGCCACAACTGCCCTGGGGCACCCTCCGACCACCAACCATTCAGACAATGTGGGTGAAGTGTCTTGCCTAAGAACACAATGACAGATCCTCTAACCACTATGTTTTTATGCATGTGTTTTAGAGTCTGTACAGTCCAGATTATTATATCAATGTAGCAAATGGAAGCAAAATACTCAGAGTTCTAAGTAGTTTTAAACCTACCTCTGGTCCTCCCTGCTCTCATTTCTGCATTATATTCTGTGTCCGTGTCCTCGCAGCAGCTACTTAGTCATAAATTGCATTAATTTCAGCCTGAACAAAAAGAGGGCTCATTTTCCAGCCCATTACTTCAGAGCTTCAGTAAAACAAAGGCTTTCTGCTCGCTGCACTCAAACTGGGCTACAGGCAGATAGTGCAGTGTCCATGGCCCCAGCAGCACGCCCACAGAGGAGGACTGAACATCTAACATCTGTGGAATATCACCAGGATGGGGGGGAAAAACAAGAAAGGAAATATATCATTTGGGATATAATAAAAAAAAGAAAAAAAGAATAATAACTCAATGTTGGAAAAAAGTATTACATTTTGCTGTGCTGTTTTAACAACAATAAAACCGAACCAATGGGGAAAAACAAACGCATTTGGACGTGATGATAGCAACTACCAAACCTGTTAACACTATAATAGAACACACAATATAAAAGCAAGGTTTGTAGGACGGTTTACTGATGGTTTACTGCTTTAAAAAGGAATATACGATCATTACTTAATGTGGGTATCGAGTCGTGTAGGGAAGTAACTAAATTCAGAATACTGATTTTACAGTTATTCTTTAATTTAGTGAAAGAAAACACAGCTCTTATGCAATCCACATTCAGTATGCTATTTT
Organism: Chaenogobius annularis; assembly: GCA_015082035.1. Lineage (NCBI taxonomy): Eukaryota > Metazoa > Chordata > Actinopteri > Gobiiformes > Gobiidae > Chaenogobius > Chaenogobius annularis. The sequence goes on from BJKM01000228.1 coordinate 767,474, forward strand.
CTCAACTCTAATGTGTAATTACTGATTAATATACGCATCAGAATACAGCACTGTTGTTTCTATACATACACTGCTACATTTTAATGCAGGTATTCAGTGTGAGATGAAACAAGTTAAGTTTAACAAGTCAACTTTCATTTAATTCATTTAATTCATTTAATTCATTTAATTCATTTAATTCATTTAATTCATTTAATTCATTTAATTCATTTAATTCATTTAATTCATTTGTTGTACTTGTTTTATTAATAACAATAATTTTATTTATTTATTTTGTACAAGATGCCATTAAAAAAAGTTGAAAAGGATGAGTCTACATTTTTCTCTAAATGTATCCATGAGAGATAGTTTTTATGTTCATATTTGTCAATGTTTAAGACTAGAGCTAAATTCTGTGTTTTTATTGGTTATTATTCAGTCAAAATCCCCCCCAAAAAAGACACCCAGGTGAAACGGATGTCGTATCTTTTCTACCTCTCACTCTGTGGCCATAAGCAGTGACATATAAGTTGATATATGAGCGGCCTGAAGGTGTTGTCCTCTGTTTTATGCAAACTCTCCTTTGGTGCAACAGGTTGTCTCCTTTTTTTAACAGCCCGCAGTAAAGTCAGCGCCGTAATGTTTGTGGGACTCCCAATACCTTATTTCCAATTATTATTAAAATATATGAAGCAGACACACTTACTGCTCCACTCAGGGCTGGTCCTTGGGATTTAATGAGCCAGAGGAGGGAGTGTTGGGAATGAAATGGTAAATAAAGTTGGCAACAAGAGGCTTAGTACCACAACAATGTTAATACGGTAAACAAGGTCCACTTTCATTTGCTCTACTAATGAACTTAATCAAACTTAAACCCACAATCACGAACCAGTATTGTTTTAGCAACGGTGGGTAATGTGACTATTTAAACTCGCGGACCTCTTCAGCTAATCAGGCAATAATGAGACAGCGCTTGTCACTTTGTGGGAGGGAAGACTCATGCCTCGTGCCATCCTGAATGTGGACGCTCGAAAATGGAAGGAATCTTAAGCTGGAAAACACACTATTCCCTTGAGAACTACATAGTGGTTTTCGACATGTTTAGGGCTGTCCCAATGTCCGGCACTCGAAATGTCCCACGACACACCTTGAAATGTAGTGGACAGCGCAGGTCTCTAGGGGTCAGAGTATATCACAATGCAAAGTGCGAGTCGGAAACACAACAGCGGAAAGGTCTTGAGTCACTGGAAACAACACGAGTAATAAGAAAAAAGCAGACAGAAGAGCTGCTTTAATGATCTGTTGCCCCATGATTATGAAAATAATAAAACATCACTGACTCAAGCTGCTAGCGAGCTTACCTTAGCTTAAAAGAACAATTTTCTATCTCAGGCAGCTCCATTTCAAATTCAATGTGAGGCCCATCTTGAATAAAACTTGTATGACTGTTCTTAGGCCATAAATACATGCTTGTCAGACCGATTGAGCGATATTTATTGCAAAAATCTATTTTTATCTGAGTTCTTATCTTGTTTTACTCAGACGCGACGAGGAGAAAGTCGTGAGCCGAGTTGCCCAATCACTTGGTAAATGAGGCACTACAAAGTCTGATAAATAGTGCAGGTGTGTGTAGTGAGTAATGTTTTAGAGACTCAGCCCAAGTTAGAGGGGCTGTGTTCATGGCAGCCAAAGTGTTTCCATGGAGAACAGCAGCAGGCGGACCCTCGCTACATGATCAAACTCATTCATATTGTGATCTCCCTCACCTGAAGTCGCCCTTGTTGTTGGTGACTCTGTCGGCGGGGCAATACGGAGCGGACGTTTCCAGAACGACAATCTCCATCTGTTTGGAGCGGTTTCCACGGAGACTGGACACGAGACACTCCCAGGTCCCGGCCAGAGACACGTCCATGTTGGACAGGACCAGCTCACTGCAACAAGAAGGAAGAAATATCTGACAATACGTAAGAATGTATGTGATGATTTAAGGGAAACGGGTGTTAAATAAACATTACTTCAAAACAAAGGCTAAAATATCACACCCCTAAAAGTGTATTTATCAGTGTATTAAAGGGTGTTACTTCATTTTTTCAGCTTCACCTGTAAAGTTTGAAGAACTTTAACACTGTATTATTTTATTAATCAGCCCTCGACCTGTTAATTACCTCAAGAAAAACATTATTTTCGTTTATACTAGTTTTGCTACGGATACAAGTACAATAACACATTGCCGTTTTTGCTCCACGTCTATTACTATTTGCTAAAACGCATAATTTATCTTTTTTTTTTTTTATATTAGAAACATTTCCCTCCAGAGAAAAGGCAAATTTGCACCAAAGGTCAATACAGGAATTGCATTGTTTCCATGACTTTCCATCTTTCCAGACGTGTGGCCGTTGCTTAAATGTAGTTTGGGATTAGCTATATTAATCCTGGGATTATTTGGGAATTTTGCACAAAGATTAGAGTAAATGGAGTGGTAAAGTCGGTGAGGTGAAGGTGACTGGGACACGTGCAGAGCTGAATATTAACACCATAACGGCAGATATTTGCCACGTTTGAACAAGGCACAAGGAATCATGCGTAATCAAAGCAATTCATTGGAAGTATTCGTTTTTCTCTTTTGGCTTTTCCCTTTCTTTATTGGGGGGCCACAGTACACACAGTGCTCAGCGATTTAGCTATTTTGAAGGTCCTTTGCCCTACTTCGTCTGGTGTAGTCCATGTGAGACATAACAACAATTGACTCAAGCAAGGTTTGAACTGTAAAACCTCTGGTTGGTGGGCAAACCTTTAACTCACTACACTAAAGAATCTTTATCATAATTTGCACAAAGTTAAAATATATCAAAATATGACTATCTAAAGTGATAAATGCCATTTCAGAATGCTGTTTGAGAATGATACTAAATTACGACCGTTTCCATAAAGATAAACCGTTTAAAACAGAATATTGTAGCTTTTTAATGTGAAAAAGTTATGGAAAAAAAACAAAAAACAACTTGGAATGATAGATGACTGATGATGAAAGAAAGAAAGCATGTTTTTTATCTCTTCTTATATTTAGTAATAACATATAATTTTCATTTACGCCGTTTTATTTTTGAGACATTTTGACCTTGAGTCTACATTTTTCAAAGACTCAGAAGTACCCCAAACACAGGCCAACACGACAACTGAAACATGACTGAATCCATCCAAATACAACCCAAAAAACGATAATATTTTACCGTTTTTGCCACATTCAAGGAAACCAACTGTGTGCGAAAGAGCTTAACATGTTGTCTTTGACTTACAATTATCATCACTCAGGCTTATCTCTCCATTCAGTCACAGCGATCGGTATCTCATTGAAAAAGGGCTGATTAAACAAAGGCTGAAACAATGACAAAGCGTAGACGTGGGCCCGGCGCCAAGGCTGGGACTAATCTGACGGATTTCTCTCCTCACCAGGAACACAGATGAGAGCTGACGATCATTTCTAAGAATCGGCTCCAACAGAAATCCAGCCTCCGTCGTAAATGCCATCAACAAACAACAACGGCAGACAGAATTAGACCGATTCAAACTCGGCTTTTTGTGCTTTTGATGCTGTTGTTCAGAGCGTGTTAAGACCATGCATGAATACAGGTTTTAAGTGCATTGTAAAGTTGATGACACACAAGGACATGTCTTTTCATCGTCATTGTTCTTCATATTTTGTTCACAAACTTAACACTTGTCACTATAAATACTTCATCTATTTGCACTGCTGTTCTCATTTGTATTTAGTCTACTTTTACTTGATCAGATCAAAGATTTACTGTTGTTATTCACCGTTTTCTTTTATATTATATTGTTGAAATACATTCATAGCTTGAATTTTGTGGGCAATTATCCCAAATATTTCACATTTTGACTCTCCTATTTGTCAAAATGAACCAACTGCACCACTATCCATCCTTGAAAGTAAACACATGCCACTTCATAACATGGTAATGATACATGCCGATTAATTTCTCAAATGTTTCAAACATTTAGAGAAAAATAACAGCCAGGTTGGTATAGCAAATACTCAAAAAGAAAGACCAACAACTTCTGATTAAAAGCTCCGATAAGACAGCGTGGTAAGAACATTATTGGGGTTTAAAAGCAAGTCAGATGAGCAAGAATAGAAGTTGCGAAAATATTGAAAAATGAACATACAATTTCCCAAATGAGCAGGTTTTCCTCCGTCTCAAATGCACTGTATGAACCCTCAGATTATATTAAGAAATGAGCCTTGCATATACTTTTCCATTTATATCCCACTGATCCTGGTCCAGCTGCTGTTTCTTTACCATTCTTCAAAGCACCGTCCCAGTAAATCACAGACGTTTTGCAGCCAGTTGGAATAATTGGTGACTTCCTGCTGGGAGGATATGAATTATGATTATGAGTTGAATTAAAGCGACTTTACATATGCATTATTTATAAAGCATTTGGTGCACTCGCATTCTCAGACCGTCTGTTTTCGATAAAAGGTTCAGTTTGGTCAAAATGCCACAGGACGACCTACAGATGGTGCAATCTGTTTTGTAAGACCTGGAGATCAACATGGAAGAAGGCAATGCCGGGCAAGTATGAACGCGGCGCAAAATACCAAAGGCTCAAATATGGTGTTTGCCTTTGTGCCGGGCCCCGCGTCTCCTCCACAAAGAGGGGAGTCGCTGATGGCATCGGGATCTCTCCTTCTCCACTCCCTTAAAGTGGCGTATGAAAGGTTTTTATGATTTTCAAATTTTGAACTAATGTTTAAAGAGTCAAAAAAGTTGTTTCTTTTGAGTGAATTAAGCATAAACTTTGACGACGTCACTTCCTGCCATTGAATACAGATTTTTCAAAGTTTTCTCCACAAATGTCTACTTGATTGGCGTAAAACTATAATTTATATGTACAATAGGTATGAATAAAAATCATACGCAGTCAGTCATACGCACTTAAAACTGTATCACATCTGCTTCCTCCTTTCACCGTTTCAAAATGAGGTAGCCCAATTTTAAATGTGTAAGGAATGTAAAGGAATTGTAAAAAAAAAAATAATAATAATAATAATAGTACACATTGTCCCGTATAAAAAAAAAAATTAAATGGATGGAATTGCAAATCAATCCATGCATTTCCAGCACGTCTGATCAGCACCATTGTCGACACATAAAGAGGCCGATTAAGTGTCTGGCCCAAGGACGCCGTGTGCTCTGGGTCTCGAACCCCAACTGCAGCGTCGTAGGGAGCTACTTAACGAGACATTTGACTTTCTGTCGTCGTCTCAAGTGTTCTGGACAGAGACTTTTGCGTTCAGTCTGCCGATCTCCTGGGTTTAATAATCACTTCACAGTCTAATGCCTTTGTGTTGGTGGTATTTGGATGGTAATAGGACTAATGCGTGCCTCGTATGCATATATTTGTGGGCATTTATGGTTAACATACTGTAATTGGGCGGCGTAATTCACACGGAAATAATGAACGGCCGAACCCACCCCTCCTCCAGTCGCTCCCATTAATTACCTCCTTGTCTTCACCCACTCCCATTCCAGACACTGAGCACTGAACACAATCTTAATAATCTGCTCTTTATGTTGTTTTAAGCCGATGGTGTGGAACTATAGACTTTGGATATCGTTTATGGAGGGTGAAGAGATGGAAGGGCAATGTTTACAATATAACAAAGTAAATTAGAGCAAAGAATGGGTGGAATGATTATTCAAGGGTTGGAAAGTGCAAATTGTGTGCATAAAAATGAATTTATTTTGGTGTTGACAGTGGCGTTGTTCGTGTTCCACTAGAGGAAGAATGGTTAATTAGTTAGCTGTGTTGTACGCAAACTTATATTAAATTAAATTATGACTAAGCTTCATGACAAACCTCGATCTTCATTTTGTTTAAATCAAATTACTACCACTACTGGTAAATAGAGTTATCAATCTATAGTGTTAGAATATTTTGGAATGACTGTCACGTTTAGTCATTTTAACATTAGGCTAACTGAAAATCCCGAGATGGATTGTAGTTTTATTTTGCCCACTTTATTATTTTTTTTCAAGTATTTTTTGGCCGGTAGGTTTTATTGGACAGGACAGCAAAAGAAGTGGAAGAACAGTGAGAAATGGTGAGAGCAGGTAGGCATTCAGCAAATTATCAGAGATTGTAATGGCATTCGCTATGCTCAGAATGTGCAGAGCCTGGCATATGTGTTCTTGCTTTAACCACTCAACCAGACTTGATTTGTTTTAGTTTTTTCTTTTTCAGTTTGTATTCATATCAAGCACAACATTTAGTCTTTAATACTGACAGAGACGTTTATGGAGCAGCCATTTGCCTTGAACAGGAAATTAAAATAATTGCATGGATTGTATTGATTTGAATAACTTTTGGACGCCGCGGTCCGTCCCGCTTGGTTAACGTAATGTAACTTTAAAGAACATTGCCGGGAGGACGCCTCGGGCTGTTGACTCTCTGACGCATGGAAAGTGAAGTAGTATTGTGTGATATTGATTGTTTTCAGACAATGAATGAAAGAACAAAAAATGCGCTTGAATTGAATATTAAGGGATAAAAGAGGTTTGACTGAATATTTCAACAGCAAATTAAACTGTTCTTTTTGTAAATAAAGCTGTGCGAAATGACTGAGAAAAAACAACAGCAGCCCAAAACATTTGATCAACACTCTCAAGTTCAGGTGGAAATGTTTATTTTTTTTGGTCTAACTCAACTAACTGGAGAATTTATTCAAATGTGTTTTAGTGAAGTTACAGTTTGGTAAAGAATAGATACAACATACCACTTATATACCTAAAATGGCAAATGGGAAGTTGAACCCCATGAATTAATGCTGCGTCACAGTCGTCTTTAGATGCAGATCAGACTGACTTAATGTATTAACCCGGTCAGTGTTATTACATATTTATAGTTTGCAAAGCAGCATGAGAGCGTGAACTTTCAGCGGCGTTAGCAACAAGAGCATTGCAGAGCGTTCAGAGCTGTGTGACTGCAGAGGCTCGGTGTCTACAGGAGCAGGAGGGGGTAGATAGACAAGGAAACAGCAAAAGAAAGAACATATCACACACAACACTATCACGAACGACGTTTCAGCAAATCCAGGGCACATGTTTTCAAACCACAGGATCTCAAAGTTTCTCTGAATTTTCAAGTAGGGATTTCGAGACGGAGAGGTGTTCCAGTTTACATTTACAAGTCGGAAGATGGAAAGTCCGAGCTCCGAGGACGACTGGAATGCAGCATAAATGAAGGGAAAACAAAGAGTCCCTGTAAATTAAGCAGCTGTGACACATATGACAAATCAACTATCTTATATTAGCTCACAATCCTGAATGAAAAATCACTCTTCGTTCACAGCAGCCGCTTTTATACCTCACTAAATGATTTACACAGCAGAGTTTGGGATAATTATATTAGTAAGATTGAATAGCAAGTCTGTGTCGTTGCATTTCACTCTCTGTTGGACGTCTTCTTCTTCATTTAGTTCAAGATTAGGCTGATTAAAAATGGAAAGTTCTTTCTCGTGAACGTAAATCAAGGGTTTAAAACCTGTGACTAAATGTAAAATGGTGATGCTGTGGCGTCCCCATTTGCGAGCTCTGAGGTCAAAAACACGGCTACAGTGTGTGCCAACTGCCTTTCCAAACACAACAGTTTAGATCAACTTATGAATACAAATTAAAAAAGGCACGACAAAGGCTAGCTTGCTATGTGGCAATTTATGTCCTCAACACAGTTTTGGTTTTGTGCTTTTGTTTTTCCTGAAAGTATAGAATGAATGGAACATATACTCCCATAACCAAGTGATGACTAAAGGCTCCGATAGTGACTCAGAAGCCTTCAGGTTTGTGTGCAAACTGAGCCACAATCACTGCAAACCTCAAGACAAGAAAGCAGTGTTCAAAATGTAAAACATAATCAGATAGTTTGGAAGTACTGTAACATTATAAACGAATATAAAATTGATCAGGCTTATGGTAGAGTCCCTGTACTTTATATTATTCTTGCCTTGGCAGAGTCTGGAGCTGGAGGAACTCGGCAAACGTCCGCACAAACACTGGTTCACCTTGAGCCGGGTCGCGTCCTTTCTGCTGCCCCCGCTGTCAACAGTGTGCGACAAATCCGGACGCACTTTAAGCCCGCAGCCAAATCTTGTGTGTTTAGCGTTTCCTGTCTGCCGCCGAGGCGTGGAGGTGACCGCGCCGACGTGACCTGCCGTGGCTAATGCTACGCCTCTCAGGACAAACGCCGACTCCGAGGATAGAACGACGCACTCGAGGCGCGGTTCAGTACGATGCGCAAAAGATCATTGCCAACAAGATGAACTGTGGGTAAATTCAATGATGATTTATTATTATTCATTTATTTACGGTAAGACGGCTGAATGGATGGAACATTTCTTGAACACAGATTGAAGCTATCTGTGTATTATATTTATTGTGCAATATCTCAATCGACAAAATAAATACATTAAAAAAGTCAATGGTCAAGGTTGTAATGACTGCCACAATTTCCTCAGTTTATCCCAGGGCAGCTGGCCTCAAAGCATATAAATACAACAAAATACACATAAAATAAATTATTATGGCTAAAAACGGGGAAGAAAAATGAATACGACAATCTTAAGTAATGCATATAATGTGTTAAAATCCCTTAAATGGCTTGTCTGCATGTCTGTGTAATCCCTCATTCTTGTATGTAAGCGTTTGGCATTTCATTGCAATTTACTGTATTTCACTGTAGACTTTTCCACCGTGAAACAATTTGAATTTGTCAAGTTGCAGTCTTTCCCAACTGGGTCATCTCCGTCCCACAACTCCCATTTGCAACACGCACTTCTTCTGTCAACACAGCGATTTGGAGCTATTCAGAAGGGCGAGAGGTGAGGTCGAACATTGTATTATTATTACTTTTGTTGGACCGAAATCAACGTTGGTCTCATCAGCTGCGGAAACAATGTCTGAAGCTTTGCACACTTTGCAGGAGGGAGACTGGAGGAGCCAAGAGCAACACAAGATTCAACTTCGGGGAGAGGGAGAAATGACCTTTACCTCCTGGCACAACTGAACAGGAGTTAGTAATTTAGGCCAATCAGGCTCACAGCTACAGGAGATTAGAGAGGGAAAGTGGGCTTGGAGTTTTGGGGCTCCAGCAGAGGGGACGGAGTAGGTGGTCAATTCGGTTTGCTCTGATTTGAATGGGCCGAAGCCAAATTCTTGTTATGTAAGGACTTCCTGTCAATGGTCAAAGGCCGCTCCTCACTTCTGATTGGACAAGGACAAAGCGACCAGTGATTCCCAGTGAAGTGAACAGTTGCCAGGGTTAGACGTGTAAATGTGTCGAGCGTTGCAGAAATAATGTATTCCAATCACACTTGTGAAACGGTTTGTTACAAGAGCGGAGATCATGGAAAGTTTGAAATGTTTACTACATTTGGTCCCAACAAAAAAAGGGATCTTAGTTTGGTGCGACAGGAGGATAATACCTTTTTTTTTTTTTTACCTGGGAGCTTCTGGCCGTGAGGTGAGAGTTCCAACCACTATTCAGGGTTTATCACCGCCGTTTTGAACACGTCACACACATGCTGTTGTCCCTCTCTGCTGTTTGCATAAAAGTGAAAACGAAAAGGGTTGATACCTGAAGAAGACAGATGTTCTGGGCTTTGAGAGGGGGGTCTTCAAAGCAGAGACAAACTTGCCACAACAAACTTTTGTGGACATTTCCATCTGCTCTTCCTCATCCACAAGCCCTCTGCACCGGACAAGCCCTCAAAGCTTTCAAGAGCCTTGACTTTGTGTCTGATCCTAAAATATAACACCCGGCCGGATGGAAATTAGGCTAGTCTCCAAGTAGGCTAACACTTTATCGGTTGCTAACGACCTGAAACAAACAGCTCAGTCTGGAGTGATTTCTGTAAGTCCACTGGCCCCTCCTGACCGCAGTCGTACATTTCTGGACAAATGATGTCTTTGGGGATGTTACAGAAGAGGAAGAACCCTTTGTTTTCAGACTTTTTGTTCGTTGTAAAAAACAGTCTTAAAATGAATGCAAAAAAGTCAGTGCACTGTCTTGTTTGTTCCTCTCTCGTTGCTGTACATTTCGATATTTCACATGTGTACAAGATATTGCTAATGGACACAAGGATTAACTATATATATATATATATATATATATATATATATACACACACACACAACCCACAGCTGTTTCTAAGGGACATCAAATATTACGAGCAAAGCAGCGTTGCCTTAGAAAAACAATTCCTTCATCAAATTTATTCTTTTCACCTCAACCCAGGGACAGTCTTTAACTCGGTGTGTTCCATTGTTTTGCTGGAAAAGACTTTAATGTCCTCAACGTTTCATCAAAGAGCGGACCTTGATCCAAAACCCGAAAGACAGAGTTAACAACCAGAGATTTATAGCAACTTGAAATGCCAAAACAACGCGTTCGCTACAACATCGTTCTCTGCTCGGGGACCAACTATTCAGACAGTGTGCTGCTAACGACAAGAGTATGCTGCTAACAACAAGAGTATGCTGCTAACGACAAGAGTATGCTGCTAACGACAAGAGTATGCTGCTAACGACAAGAGTATGCTGCTAACGACAAGAGCAAACAAGAGTATGCTGCTAACGACAAGAGTATGCTGCTAACGACAAGAGTATGCTGCTAACGACAAGAGTATGCTGCTAACGACAAGAGCATGCTGCTAACGACAAGAGTATGCTGCTAACGACAAGAGTATGCTGCTAACAACAAGAGTATGCTGCTAACGACAAGAGCATGCTGCTAACGACAAGAGGCACAAAAACAGAAAGCCAACTGGAGGCACTGCTCTGTCTGAAGTCTGAAGTTAGACCTGAATCTGACCATAAGCAACACGTGAACTGGTTTGTGGTGTTCAACAACTCATTTTCTTTTCTTTTGTATAAGTTGTTTTTTAAACATAAAACAACAAAACCATACAACACAAACTGACCTATGCAAAAAAAAGATAATAAAAAAAAATAAACAGAGCTGGGCAGGATAACAACAACATTTTTAATTAAATTTAAGTCCCAAGATTTTTCCGAAATTTGACAATCCCTGGCACAAATGGGACAAATAAACCAACAGATATAAATGTGTTTTGTTCAAGTACAAATACAATTACTTTAGAACGCTACAGTAAGAAAGAAGAAGTACATGATAGTAGTACATAAAATTACCCAAGGAAAAGTATTGGGTAAAAATTAGAAGAGTAACTTTCTGGACGTAACACAGATTGAAGTTAATGTGATTAGAGCAACAAAATATAAAAATGCCCAAAAAATAACCACCTAAATTACAAAAATATATTACAAAATTACGGGGGAAAAAATAAAACTAGTAGGAGTGAAAGTATAGTGCAAGAAAACTTTTTCCAGAAGCACAATTTAATCAAAAAGTTACTCAAGAAATTGAGACATTCATTTTTACGCTTTGAAATCATAAGAAGGGTTTACGCAGCAGCAAGCATTGTGGTTGCCAGATAAACCATACAATAACCAGCGATGCAGACATGTTGACAGATGGGAGCATATTTCTGTCGGCGCTCTATCAATATTTATGTTCAAGGCCGAGGCGACGGCTGCAGTTAAACTAATCAAGAGCCGGCGTGCTCCTGTCGCGCTGCGGTTGCCAGGGCGTTACATCAAACACATCTGGAAAACTGGGAGACATTTTAATAAAAGATGCAACAAGGAGTTTGGATAGGACTACAATAGAAGGACAAAGTTGGGGGCTAATTAGTGCGTCTGGACCAGGAAAAAAAAGAGTTAGAAGTTAAAAGCAGCACTTCCAAAAGGTCGTATAATAAGGTCATGACTAAGATTTGCATTTCTGTTCATATCACTCTTATTTACTCTTAATTTAGGGCGTTTTTTTGTTGCTCTTCCATCAGTGAAGGGTTGAGGTGGAGGTGGAGGTCAAAATGTGATTTATTGAAGATTGCAGATTTTTAGACCTGGTTTGTGGACATTATCTCTGTAAATGTGGGAGTCGTGGGAAGAAGATACTAACGATACAAATGAATGCAATGACTTCTCCATCAGGATTAAAGAGAAATTCTGTTGTTTTTTTTCACAAACCAAAAAGTGGCGCCATGTTTCAACCTCAAACAAGTGTTCGATTTAATTGATTCCGAGTCATAACTTGATCACATTATCTATCGTCCAGTACCAGTATCTGATATATGTGTTGTTGTTGTTGTGGCCGATAACCAATATTTTAAAATCCATATAATTTCTTACATGATTGGGGAAACTTGCAGCCATATTTTTTTGCCGAATTTATGTTTTGATTTCCATTTTTAACCATGAGTCGGACCCAAAAGACAAATGTACCTTAAATATGCTATTCAAATGTAAATAATGATGAGACATGGTGTAACTGTGTACTTTAGTCTTTACACTTCAAGTCATATGCAGTATTACATTTGTACTTTAGTCTGTTTTATTGATGAATGATATTTAAATGGACTTGTGCTGTAAGTCTGTGATTGGTTGCTAAGTGTCGACTCCACATAGACACACAGGGCCTGGTTTACATTTACCTGATATTTAGGGCGCGTCCGAATGTCCACACTCGTCCCCTTGACCCCTCATTCGCTACACAATCCTGCACTATTTCGCAGACTAAAGACTCATGGCGTCGGAGTGAAAAAAAAGTCAGCCAAACGATAAAAATAGATTACTGTAATAAATAATGTTACATTTATGGACTAATAATCACCACACACATCATGGATCTCACATGGTGACTCAAGCTAAGGTATGCGGCTAACGCTAGCAGTGCACTAGTCTTTCCGCTGCTGGACATGCGGACGCCACTACAACATGGCGTGAGCCCCAAATAGTGCCCTCTGTAGGGAATAGTGTGGACATTTGGACGCAGCCTTGGTCTCTTATTTCCTGGTATACGATGGTAATTATGATGAACACTTCCTCGTGTTGGGAGTGCGCTGGTCGATAGTTATGAACCAGAGGCGCTCAGGTCTGGGTTAGTTCATCCAGGTAAGAAACGTAGCCAGGATCAAGTCACAATTCAGCCAGCTTCATAGTGCTCTGGTCAATCTGGGTTCTTGAATCAGGCTCTGGGAGTGGACAGACAGTGTGTGTGTGTGTGTGCGAGCGTGTGTGTGTGCGAGCGTGTGTGTGTGCGCGAGTGTCTCCAGGGAGCGGCTGTGCTGATTGGTCCGAGGCTCTGGCACCGGGCCAAGCCAATTCAGCCTGTCCTCTCCGATCCTTATCAAGGACGTCATCACAAAAGGGAAATCAGACCGAGGTGTTAAACATAAACAATGCGCAACATCGACATAACACATGGTTATCTCAAGTATTACTACACTAGATTTACAAAATGTCTTCACTGGATCAATGTGTGTGTGTGTGTGTGTGTTAAACAGTTTAACGTTGCTAAATATCTGCCTCATTAAACAGGAAATTGTAAAGCAAAATATAACGCCAACTAATTATATCAAGCCTTTGGGAGAGGATACTTACAGAATACCAGGAAAATAAAGTAGCACCAGTGAATTAGCATGCCTCTGATTTGGGATGTTGCCGCGATACACTTCATAACGAAGCAATTACAAACTTTATATATTTCTAAAAGAATAAATTAAATAAAACTGATTATTGGGAATAGCTTCTCTTCTGTTCAGGCCTACAATATGATCAAGAACCACACTCACACAGCGAAGTATGTGTCAGGCGCTACAGGATTCTACTGCCACGCAAAAAACAAGACTGAAAGACGGTTATTACCATCAGCTTCCTCAACTCAAATTAGGCTACTAGCACTTTATGATGGAATAAAGTGCAAAAGTGCAATGAGAAATTAGGCGATTTCCTTTTGCTTGAACGCACTTGTGTGGAACGGTGCAAGAACTGTTCAGCTTTACTATAGAGCTGTTTTTAAGTGAGTTGATGGTTCTTCTCATCCAAAGTTATCTCATTGCATTGCTGACTGTGTGCTAACGTGTATATGACAAATAAATCTAAATCTAATCAAGTCTAGACCAAGTATAGCGCATGATCAGGAGATGGATCCTTAATGACATCCACCTAAACCTTATGAATATTACTGCAATTACAGCTGATACGGATCCGGACTAAAAGAATATTCGTTATGTCGTTTGTTCAAGCCGACGTCTTAGCATCGTAGCAGCCGTGCGCGTGTTGCGTCTCCGTCCTCTCAGCTCGTCACTTGTCTTCATTTACACCGTGACTGCACAGAGCCGATTACCATATGTTCTACACTTGGTCACATGTTCCACTCTGCATCTGATTAAAATTCATCCCGCTGCTTATTTGCATGTCTTATTGACTTATTCTGCTCGGCCGGACTCGTACACGTCCCTGAAGGTTTGTGTCGGGGGCTAATCAGCTCGCGGCGCCTATAGCTTAAAGCAGCGAATCGCGAGCTTTCACGCCAAAGACTACCTCAGGAATGAGTACGCGCCGTAATGGGATAATGTTCAGATTGGTTAGCAGTAATTAAGTGTGAAAAATCATAAAATAGTGACTGAGGGATGGGGTGAAAGCGTCATCCGGGAACAGACTCGAACGTGATCGAATAAATGCAAGATCTGCCAAACCGTGGAAACTTCCAATCAAAGCAATACATTTCTATGAATAACTTAAATTGCTGGACTTGGTTTACCGTTCCTCGCTGCGATTCGTCACAAGCTAAGCCTCGGACTCACCACTGTGAGCCGCACACGCGTGTTGCCTGGGCAGCACTGGACATTCAGAGGGTTGAGTCACTGGTACATGTTTATTTACGAGGGCTTTATGTGTCTGCTCCCTTCAGATCTCTGTGTATTTATTCAGCTACTGCAGAAGGACAGTGATTCTCTGCCAGCGCAAGACTCTTCTGTGTTTGAATTTTTTTTTTTTTTTTTTTAAGGGGTAAAGTGGCATTTCAATTATTCTGTCACCTCAACCTGGAATACTTTACGAAAGAGCTGGAAACTAAAAAGAACTGATTCCAATGAAACAGTTTAAATGAATGCTGAAAAGTTTGGAAATGGGTTCCCTTGGGCTCCCTTGAAAAAGAAATAAAAAGTCTTGTCTGGATACATAGATACATAAATAGATAAATAAGCAAATAGATAAATAGATGGAGAAATAGATAGATAAATAAAAAAAATAAAAATAAACATAAAATAAAAAAAACGCTAGATAAATAAAATACATACAAACATACATACATACATACATTCTCATAAATCACTCTAAATACAACTTTGATTGGGCAAATGAAAAGGGAAAACAATTATAACACAGGCTAAATATATTAAAATGTTGACGTTGCCTAATGAGTCTTCCTTTTATGGATAAGCAAGACGTTTGTTTTCTACGTTTGTTTCATAAAAAAGACATATATACAATAATGTCATTGTAGAAGTGCCACTTAAGTCCCCTCTTCTGCCACAAACTCTACCTTTCCTGTAATAACTGTAACTCAGCCGTCGTGTTTTCTGACCTGGTGATGAGGCTGCAGTCGTGGATGATGCTCTCCTCTACTGCCACGCCCCGCTCCTCTTGGGTGCTCGCTTCGTGCCCGTTGTGCCTCCAGCGCAGCTCCATGTGCGGGTGCAGGTAGGACGCGGTGCACTGGAGGGGCAGTCTGTCCCCTGAAACACCAGCTGTCTCTGGGACGGGATGAGCTGGAAGAGGGCAGCTCCAGGGGCCCATCTAGGGGACAGGAGAGAGAATGTACGGGACAGGTTGACCAAATGTCTTGTTTTTAGGTAGAAAAGATGAGGTAGAAGCGACATAGAAGGGTGCATGGACTTATACCACCAAATATTGTTCTGAAAGTGGATTGTTTATGAATTATTATTTTTTTGTAATGGTCAGATGGCAGAAATGCACAAAACGAGGTCTGGTGATGATTTTAGGACTTAAAAACAAACAGCACAGAGGATCTTAGAGTGCTACATGACGTCACAAAACTGGGAAGTGTTTTTCAGTGGACTTACTGAACAAATATGAATGAAGCCAAATACAACTCTAGTTTTTATTTTTTGGATGAGAAAACAATGATACAGCACGGTTCAAAATTCAAAAAAGTAAAAGATTCTTAATATATGTCCTCTAAACTCACCATTAGATTCTCTTTTTGTAATATACAGTTCATCAGATAAGCATGTAAGGTAAATTATATAATTTTTTGGTCCATTTTTAAAACAATATGTCCACTATTTCATTGCATATCCTCAATTTGCTGGCATTTCCACTATAGCACACAGTGACTTAACAGAATCACTAGTCTTCAAAGTGTCCCTGTAATCCACACAAATGCACTGCCAAGGTCACACCCCCCCTTCTCTCCGGTTCACACGTGTATCCTCCTCCTCCGCCGCGCCGCAGTGAGATCAGTAGTGGTCGATAACAGAAACAGCCTGAGCGCTGGACTGGACTCTCCTTGACTCCTTACATGTGCACAATACAAGTCTCAACATCACTGATAGGATTACGCACCGAGCGGCCAGTCTAAGTCCCGAGGTTCCTTTCCCTTTTTTTCCTCGACGGCGAATGAGACTATGATAAGGTTGTGATAAGGCGAAGGCGGAGTGGTGCGTTTAGGATAAAACCCGCGGAAAACAACACGGACGGGGCTCAAGCTGTGACGGAAAGAGGCAGATGTCAGATGCTTTACAGATACAGAGCAAAAGTGTATCTTTGTAATCACATGTTTAGGGGGGTTTCGAGAGCTGTGCCAGGCATTTGAGGACACGGGCGGCTTTAGGACATGATCTGGGAGGAAAGATACCTGCGAGGAGTGATATTTTAGTCTGTCATCTCACAGGTGCAAAATATCAGCGATAATTCTATGGCTGAAACTAATGCCGGAAAACACGTCTGTTACTGTTACGTCCTGGAAAACAGAAGTCAAAATAAATTGTTATAAGATTTCTAAAGGCAGGAGTGCTACTTCGATGTGTAGCGTTTGTGTAGAATTGTTGCTTTTCGGTGCAGGGACCAATGTAGAGTACAAAGTTAGCAAAACTCAAGGCACTCAAAAAATCATTTAAAAGCCAAATATTACGCCAACGCATCAGTTTTCCCTGATGAAGGCTAATTTGTTCTAATCTGCATGTGGTAATACAGGCTTTTAAGTATTCTTTTATTGTGTGCTTTTTACCTTTTTTTTTTTGCCATTTTATTTATATTAGAACATAGATCAACAAAAAAAAACAACAACACAACAGCAGAAAAAAACAAACACGAAGAACGAGCTGGACCAGGTAGAAGATAAGGCACATTTGTTCTACCTGGTTTTTCAACTTTGTAATGATTCAATTATCTTAGAATCTTAAAAAATTATCTTAGAATCTTAAAAAATGTGTGCTTGAAATTATGATGTAGTGTTTTGTTTTGTTTTTTTCCTCTTCACAAAAAGTAGGTGGAGTTCACTATGCAAATTGGTTTGTGACTACTACATTCACTTAAGATATTTTGATAAAAAGGGCCCACAAAATTCTAGACGCTTCACATTTTATTTTTCATTCACTCCGCTCGTGGGGGTGGAGGAAAAAGCTACACACCCGTAACAAAGAGATGTGTTTTGGATTCTTTAAGCTGGCAGAGCATCCAGCACCATGTCCATGATCTGGGGTCACTTCAGCTTCAAAAATACATACACAATTTTACAAAAACATCAAACAGCAATTAAAGCCCTCAGAGACGGCCTTGGCTCGCAGTGTTAACATCGCTGTGGATTATATGTCATAAACAGTGACACACACTCTTCTTTCTCATGATTAATACTGAGCCGAGGGCCATGGACGGCGTCGCACTTCCCCACTCGCTTTCCCCTTTCCCTCCCTCTTACCTCCCCCTTACCTCCCATATGGTTCTCTTACGTTCCTCTGAAAGCCCCGCACACAGCGCTATGGAACTTTATGAGGCATGTATCGGATTGCCTGTCAAATGGCACAACATCCACAATTGATTGGCGAAGCGAAAGAGGAACGCTTATGCTGCTGTCTGGAGCATGTCCAGCGAAAAGTCTGGCAGCGTATGAACAAATGTGCCCCGAAAATAGTTCTCCCGGGTGGAGCCAGAGCAGACAATATCTAATGAATAAGAAAGTCCATAAATATAACACAGGCTGTGCACAACAAGACACAGTGACACGGTGATATTATGCGATATTAAGTGTCTTGAAAACATGCCTCGCCTCTCCACAGATCTGACCTAACGTAGCCTGGTGGAGTCGCCTGCTTATCTCTAGGGAGATATAGGTTACCTCTCCATGCTAGTGTCCTCAAGCAAGATTTTGATGCTAAGGAAAAAGCTCAACACTCCATTCTGATTGTGATACCACCATCATAATAGGCACTGGACCGTTACTTTAGACACAAAACTATATGATGTGCTCTTACGCTTGTTCTGATGTAATTTAAGATCTTTCTAAAACTAGGTCAATGTTTGCCCTCAATACTTATTCTAATTTTTACCTAGTTGTGATACTACTTTCAATTAGTATCTAGTATTAATACATTAGTGCACTTTTAGAAGGTGTTTTAGAAGTTTTGTTGGGCTCATTATTTATCATAGAATATACTGTATACTAAATGATGCTCAAGTACACAATTATATTTTGTTCAAGCAGAAACTGAAGGCTGATACCAAGTAAAAATGTTAAACAAGTAAAAAGAAACATAGAAATATAATAGTACATGCGTATAATGTAAAAAGTCTAATGTGATAGATGTCCTTGTGGTGTATGCACTGCTGCTCTGCTCTTTGTGCTGCTGTCTTTTGACGTGGCGGTTATTGTTGTAAAAGAGAATACATTTTCAATTGAACTACCAGGAGAAATAAGATGCATTTCTTTACATCCAAGGTCACTTTACAAAGCATAAACAGACAAGAACTTCAACGCATCATACGGGCATTAAACAGGCTATTCTATAAAGAACCCTGAGAGTGAGATCCAAACTCAAACCATCCAGAGCACATGGATCACATATGCAAAATGTACTTTATTTCCTTTTTTGTAGGTTTAACCGTGATGTTCCCTGATCACAAACATACCTGGAGTTGTATGTTGCTTCATTCAAATTTGTTTTCATTCATCCTGTTTACAGTGAGTCTCAGAAAATACTCAGTTTCAACTCTGGTGATTATTCATTGTTCATTATGTTGCACCATATTGCCAAAGCGAGTTTCCATTTCCTGTTTCTTCTGAATCGTGTTCACTGACAAAGGCAATGCGACTGTCTGATTCTGACATCCGACGCTCTCCTGTGCTGTCCATGCCTCGTCGCCAGACTCGTTCTGAGCATTCAACGTTGATGTTTATTAGAACTGTGTATTTCCCCATGGTAATTCCCTCTGCTGCCATTAGATCAAGGGCTAACACATGTATGCTTTCAGTAGAGCCACGATTTTAAGTTCTACATGAGATGCCAAAACATAAGTACCAGAGCATGTTTAAAGACCAATACAAATCCTTCCACATTTTTGACTGTAGACCACTGGGAAGCTTGTCAAGCGCAATAAAATCAAAACATTATGAGCATATCATCGTAGACAATTTACAGTATCCAATTGTACCATGCCAACATTTTCAGTTTATTGTATTTTTATATGGATTAGCACTAGCATGATCGACTTTAATCCCTGCACTCAACAAAGACAACATCATTTCGCTAGTTTTAAACAGCCCAGGCTTGAATCCTTGCCACTCCACTTACAGTATAATGATCCTGGCCCTGTTTTGGTGCTAGTCCTGATCAGTGGCAGTGATGCTGTTATCTCCAGAGGGGACACACGGCGAACAGCAGGGCTCCGCTCAGCAGTGACATGTCTGAGGCTGACACTGCAGAGCCAAACACCGAGCCAAGAATCACACCAGCCGCCGGTCCGCTGCCAAAACACAGCCACTTAATGCTCCAGTGAAAGACACAAGTTTTTGCACGATCTGACGGGTGAAAAGCCTGTCACTTTCA
This sequence comes from Chaenogobius annularis, assembly GCA_015082035.1. Taxonomy (NCBI): domain Eukaryota; kingdom Metazoa; phylum Chordata; class Actinopteri; order Gobiiformes; family Gobiidae; genus Chaenogobius; species Chaenogobius annularis. Next base: position 787,461 of record BJKM01000228.1, read on the forward strand.
GAGTTTGGTAAGATTTTACAAAGTGGTAACAATCAGCCAGGGTAAATCTGCCAAAGGAATGGAGAGGCGGAATGGGAATCAAAAATTATGGACGGAATTACTGGAATGGGAACAGCCAAATGCAAGATTTACTGTACAGAAACTGAAGACGAGTGACAATTGGTAGATGAAATTAGCATATTTAGTCAATTGTTTGCGTATAACAAGTGGTTCATAGTGGACACACCAATTACAATGAGCGTAAAGTATAGAAACGTTAAAAATAGCTTTGTACAAATGTTACTGAAATGCATATAAAATTAATCAGATGATGATAATTAGATATAAAAATGCTATTCTGCTATAACTAGGCAAATGTCAACACTTACATCTTTGTTGTGGTTCATTGATTCCTGCTTTATTTGATGCAACATTGAGTTATTTTTATGTTATTTACCATTTTTGCATTGACCCTTTTTGAAGAGAAATCTCAAACATGTTTTTTTTTTTGTTTCTTTTTTTAATCGAATGTTCATCTTCATACAAGCAAGTCTCATTCATGCTATAGGCTACAGTACATGCAATTACGCACACGTGTTACATATCTTCAGTCCATAAAGATGATTTACCCCACAGTTCAAACAGAGTTGGAGTTGGGCTTTATCCGTGCCTATTGGAGCGTTGCTGTTTGTTCACTTTTATCTATTTAATCCACTTCAGTGTTGCAGACAGAGCATTTTTAAACCTAACAACACTGAAAGACAACAGGTCAGAGAGTTGTTAGACCCGTATGGAAATGCAGGTTGTGGTATATGTTCAGAGGCTCAACCCAATTAAACACACATGAAAGATGAATGGACTGACGAGTGCGACGCTCACTCTGCCATCAATGCTATATCAGAGAAGCTACTCAAAGAAAGACGCTGGAGTGACAAAGACATTAAATGAGTATTAGAAACACTTGAGATAACCTCATCACGTGTACGTTCACCCACCCGCAGACCTTCAGCACGAGGACCCTCACGTGACCTTCATTCACAGGTCACAGATTATTTTCCATCAGCTTTCTCTATAAAAGCTATTTAGAGACACTTTTTTATCATCTGTTGCATTAGCTTGCTGTTTATTAAAGGCTATGTAAAGAGATTAAATACAATAATAATGTCGGTGTAATCCCTCATTCGTCCAGGCGTGTTCCATTGTAGAAAAAATTCTGTTGTAGTCATCTGGACTCTGTTTTAGAAAAAACAAAATGTTTCGTCTCTCATCCAAGAGTCAGTCTCAATCTGTGAATCGAGTCTGAAAACTCTGGTTTATATCCTACTTTGTGAAAGCCTTGCCCACAGGCCCACCTCCTGATAATGGCCCATTGAAACTTAACTGAGATGGGCCATCTACATCCTACATCTCTTTTTTAACAAAGATGGCCTCCTTAACTCCTCTTTCAAACCATCTTTTCTCCTGCTCAGAATCTCCACCTCACTGTCTTCAAAAGAGTGGTTTGTGGCTTTATGATGAAGATGTACAGTGCTTTGGGGTCCTGAACTCGCGTGTCTTCTGTGCTGATAAAGCCTCTTGTGAAGTGGCTGTTTAGTCTTCCAAAAGCACAAAAGCAGAGCAATGTAGTGTATTCTATCCAGTGCAGTGAAGAAAGTTGTAAAGAGCGTTACATAGCGGAGACTAAACAGCCACTTCACGAGAGGCTGACTACAACTGAATCTTTTTCTACAATACAATAATAATAACAATAATAATAATAATAATAATAATTACTTGGAGATGGTTTCAAACTCGCGACGCAGCAGTTGTCTGTATTTGATATCTGACACACGCGCTCCACTCGACCACCAACAAATCGAGTAGATTGAGCACGGTTACTTTATTAGAGCAAAGCATTTCAAACACATAGTTCAAAACATGTTTTCGCAAACAAGACATTTTTCAAAATGAATGTAAATATCATGGAATGATGACCACTCGACCACAAGATGTACTTTGTCTCTGCGTGTTGCCATAGACCCTGGTGAAGGTCAGGCACAATCATGTCAGGGTTAAGGTTAGTAAAAGGGTTTGGGATTGCTTAATATAAATAATTTAACATTTTATGACGTTACTTACAAAATAAATAAATACAACAGTAGCATACTGCACTTGAGCAGTAGGCTACCTTATCAAAATCTATAATAGTTGTCAAATAATCATTTAACAATATTAAAACACTTTAACGTGATAGCAATGATGATAGGGCTTGATTATACACCAGTAGAAGTGTTTTATATTATTTAGTTTACCGTTACTATTTTCTATGAGAGAAGTGTGGATGAAGGTCAAGCCGCGTGAGGGTCCTTCTGGTAAGGCCTGTGGGGAGGGGACTCCTGGTAAGGTCTGCAGGGAGGGGACTCCTGGTTATGTCTGCAGGGAGGGGACTCCTGGTAAGGTCTGCAGAGAGGGGACTCCTGGTAAGGTCTGCAGGGAGGGGACTCCTGGTAAGGTCTGCAGGGAGGGGACTCCTGGTAAGGTCTGCAGGGAGGGGACTCCTGGTAAGGTCTGCAGGGAGGGGACTCCTTCCCTGGTGTTTTCACACCAAGTCTAAAATCAAAAAATTTGTTTCAACCAGATCTAAAACGAGACCAAACCATGGATTAACAAATACTCAAAGTGCATAAAGCCCGTGTATCACCAAAGGCCGGCCATGTACGTAGCATTCAACGCTAAGGATGCATGTAAATAACAACAATTACAACTGAAGATATTAAGTGGTAGAAATTGGTCGCTACCATTATCAAAAGATGTAAATGTATTTACATTTTGCATTATTTGTACTTTCTTACCAAGGAAGAGATAAAGCCGTAAAGCGACGTTAAAAGACAGTGCATGAGTCAGAGCAGCGCGCAAAAGGAATACAGATTATTGAGCAGCTGAATACTGTGTGGGACAAAGGATCTAATGCTCGCTTGATCTTCATTTAGGTAGTGCCTTCCTTTTTTCTCTAGATGTAAGAGACAGACCACAAAGTGGCCCCTATAGTTGTCAGCCAAAAAGGAGACGCAGTCCATTTGTTTCCCTGAAATCTTACTTCCTGTCTCACAGTTTAATTTAGATTGTTTGTTTTACAAGTACAATGCTGCACCCAGCACTGGATGCAGAAAATGTAAATACTTTCAATAAAACTTTTGTAAAACAGTCTCAATTTCTCATTCTATCTTATTAACCTTTATTTAAACAGGTATAAACCCATTAAGACCAAAACCTCTTTTTTGAGGGAGACCAGGGTCATTAGTGTGCTGTCAACATTAAAAGTATGACAATTTCAGCAAAAGGTGGTGTATAATTGACAGAGTTTTATTATAATATATAGTTCATTGTTATGTAAGCTTTGTAATGCTAATCTATGGCATTCAACACATGATGCTAGATGCCTGATACTTACTGTAATGATATAAAGGCGAGTGAATGCATTGACCTTTTAAACTTTACATTCTTAAGGTATCTTTAGCCCTAGAGGTCCTGTTTACATCATTTCTCTTCCATGTCTCCTTTTTGTCCATTCAGATCTCTTTCATTGAGTCCATCATTAAAGGCCGACCACAGGCTAAAAGAGGCAGGCCTGTGATCCTAATGACCACTTGCACATGTGTCGTCATGCCTTAAACCCCGGTGTAGCAGTCCAGACCGGTCCAGCAGCAGAGGACAGGAGAGGAGACTTTAGGAGTCTTTCATCCAAAGGTATCAAAGCTCCGCGGGATCTGAACTGATGAGGCAAACAAAACTGACACACTGAAAGAACTCGAGACGGCACGAAGAAAGCTACGTTCAAGAAGTTCCCACGCTCTACTGGATAATTATTCTACGAGGGGAAGCATGTTGTTTAGAATATAATTGCAACATTTACGGTTTAAAAGTGTTGTACGTAACGTTTCTGGTCACTGCGTGTGCAGCAGCTTCTTCTCCGGTCTCCGTAAAGACTGAAAGGCTTTTTTGTACAGATACAAACAATGGTCACGTCACTTAGAATGACTTCAACCGCAGAGTCCAGAGGGTGACGTTCTGAGTCGGTGCAAATGCAGAATTAGGTTCCACAGCATTGCTCAGGTCAGGTTTATATTCTACCTCTAATCAACTTTTAAAAGAGCAAGCAAGTTTATTTGTGACATGTTCTATAGAGACCAGGAGCATTAAACATATCATATCACCATGGTGACAAGCCGGTCAGTTACCTTGATGTTTTTTCGAAGGCTGTTCGCAATTATACTTGATTTATAATATATTCAATATCGATACTATATCACCAAATTTAGTATTGTGTGCACTATTTTAACACACCCCTATTCATTATTGGACTATTTAATATACTGAATGACCTTGTTGCAACCAGACATAGAGTATTGGGGCAGTGGTGGTGAGCCTGTTGCCCCGGGACACAACAAGAGTATTCTGTTTAATATAAGGTTTGACCTATGCTCCACCTGCCACCAGGGCCTGCTTTGACCCTGGATATCTCCTCGTTTACAGGCAGCGCGCGACCCCTTTCAGCCCAGAGACGAGAGCTCATTTCTGGATAGTACGTCCTCGACATCTGCGCCCCGTCAGCAGCCGAAACAGATGCATCTTCTGTGACACATCTTCATAGAACGATAGAGGAAGGGCTCTGTGGGGAGATATTAATATTTCCAATGGTTTGTGACTGCGGAAAAATACATTTCCTTGTGGACTATCATTTTTCCTGATAACAACAAGTCTGTGAGAGGCGAGGTGTACTGAAGACTGTAGATGCAGCGGCAATGAGAAGTCAAGCACAACACTATTATGTAACAAGGTGCAAGCTACAAAGATATTCAGTTTTAGACTGAGTTGCGTCCTGGGTTCAACTCCCTGGCAGGGTGGGACCTTCTGTATTGCGTTTACATGTTCTCCTTGTGTCTGGGTGGGTTTCCTCCGAGCACTTTGTTTCCCCCATCAGCCTAAAACAAGCGCAACATGCCAAATCCTACTTGATTCAGAAAAGGGTGGCCGCACTGCACTGCGGCAGCTCGCAGCTCCTGACAGGGGGCCCAATTGGTATTGAAAGATACCCATCTTTCAATACAAATAGGTGCAGAGAAGGATTTTCCCACTGGGACTAAAAAGATGTGGTAGGCAGAATTCAGTACTTGAAGTTTGGCAGTTTGAATTCCCTTCCACAAACGCTCCAAGGAGAGTTCACGTTAAAGAGTGCTAGCGTTGACTTGTTTGTTGTAGCCAAAACATGTTTTAAAATAATTGTTATCATTTTTGGGTTTAGCACTAAGAGAACGTGCAACCCTCACCCCTTAGCCAACGCATTGAAATAATTTATGAAACTAAAATAGGTGTGAACGATCTTTTGGTGAAGCAATGCCAGAGGAAAGTGTTCTGAATTTGTTTTATAAAATGTTAACTTGGATGAGAACCAGCGTCTATGCAGCTTTCAACCAGAGATGTGGTTATTCGGGCATAGCCAACTGTATGAATGAGGGATTGTAAGTGTCAGTAGAGGCAGATCGCGGACGTTACAGCAACACGTTGACGGTAGTTGCTCTGATGAGGTTTGATCCTTAGATTGCTGGGCAAACATTTAACTCACGGCTCCACTGTTGCCATTTTTCTTTTTTTGTTTATGGATTTCCACTCATTATGACTCACCAACCTGCATAGTAAATTACACACTGACAGTTGCCATGCAGAGAGTATGCAAAGGGGCAGTGACCTCCGCCGTTTTCCCTCATTATTGCTGTTTGATGTTGTGTCATGATGAGAGTCGCATCATGAACGCCCCAGGAATACAGCTTTTTATTTTTTTTATTTGCATATTTCACTTGAAAGACTTCGTTTTCATGTTTGTGCTCTTTGCCCCTCTGTCAAAACATGTGGATTCAAGCTGCAATGTCACACACGTCCACTGAACCACACATAATTACAGTCTTATAATTAACAGGGCTGTCTTTTGTTTTGAACTTAGTCAACTATAGAGATGACAGACGATAGCTTTGCAGATTTTAATTGGTGTGGTATTTCACATTTTGAGAAATCAGCCTTCATTGGTGGCACAATGATTGATTGGTTAGTAATGCCGCCTCAGAGCAAAAAGGTTCCAGGTTTGAAGCCTTTCTGTGTGGAATTTGCTACCAGTATTTTATATATTTTTTCTGACAAACCTGGCCATAGTGGCTAATCCTCCAACTATATGTGCTGTAGCACACCTCCCTGAATGCTGCACTGCTTTGCCCACTGCTCCTGAGAGGTCACCTGTGGTGCACTGAAGAATTAAGTATTCTATTTTCATCATGTCATGCATCATGACAGAGCCTCAGTTGAAAGCAGATTTGATAGAATCTATCCAGTCAAGAGATGTCACCTTTTAAGTCTTCACAAAACTTTAACCAACAGAAGGTTAGAAACTCCTTGGAAACGAGACGTTAGATCTCAATTGTTTATCAAAAAAATAAAATAAATAAATACATAAAAAAGGTAGTCATCTGGACAATGTCATTTATTCAAACCCACTTCACCTAGTGAAGAAGGCTGCAATGACAGGTGAGACTAAACGACCACTGCACAAACGTCTGAATGAGCACTGTCACCGTCGCATCAGTCCTGGTCACAGCGCACATCAACGCATGAACAATGTAGAAATGATTACTGACCATACAGGACAATTGTTTCTCTTAAATATCAAAATCAGAGCTGGGACCATGTGGGCTGTGCAAACGGTCAGTTCAGAAACATGTTTCTCTCATGGTTCAAATTCAGGTATTCATCCTCTTAAGACTTGGCTGTCAAATGTGATTTGTTGAAGTAAAATTCTATATATTTTGTATGTGTGCGTGCGTGTGTGTGCGTATGAATTTAACCTAGTGCAAGTTCCCCCTCTCATGTGTCCCAGAAGTATGAGTCGAGGAGCACAGAGCACACCACATTCAAATCATTTAGGACCTTTTCCGCATGAGATCCTAGCCCTGCTCCTTGACACTAAATCACTACTTGATATTAGTCTTGTCGAGCGCTCGCAGAAGGTGGAGGAATAACAGTGGAGAGGAAGACTATTATTAGAACACATCTCCTTAATCATCCCCTCTGTGCGGACGCTTGAAAATGCTCCGTTAGTCATTCAAAACTGGATCTGCTAATGATGTGTCTCAGGAGGAAGTGGAGTGATAGCTCTTATCTCTTACACGATTCGCAAAACGGACACCTTTGGAAACCTTTAGTCGTGACGTGAAGATGGAGTGTTTTAACAGAAATACTCGGCCCTCGGGTATGATAATAATGATGAGGTAAAATATTTATGTAGGATTCTGATTCAGAGATTGCGTCACACAGTACTAGGTCGTGATTATTATCTTTAGACTAAGACTAAATTAGTTTGAAAGGATGACATTGACGCTGTTTCCAATAGATGCTGACAAAGACAAAGACCATTTCCACAGTTTTCAAGAATAATTGTGTCACGATTTGACCATAAATAACAGTGTATTTATATAGCACTTGAAGTATCTGCTGAAGACAGAACTTTTGTTCCTCAACTATAAAACAGGAAAGGGGTCAAGAGAACAGGTGGTATACTGTTTTGCTAAGACCTGAATAGCCGGTAAGCATTAAAGGTCAAAGGGCAGTCAAATGGAGGATGTGCCCTTTGTGAAGAGGGTTGGTACTAATTATAAAGCTGGTGTAAAACTGAAATCAGGGAGTCTTCCAGATTTGGCAAAAAAGCTCCCAGACTAGTGCACGGTCTGTATGATGCTGTTTCTGTAATTAAACCGCTTTTAAAATCCAGAAGCTACTGTCAACGAGTTCTTCTTTTGCTACCCAAACACCCCGACCCACACCTTGAGAAACCACACGCATTTCCACCTTCAAGGCACTCAAAGCACTTTACTAGGCAGAGGGGAAGTGTTTTGCCAAATGACACAACGACACAAACTGAATAACAACCCAAAACACCCACAATAACAAAAAATCCTCCAGCTATAGTCCTGACCAAGCCTAGCACAAAGATCTGGAGATGAGTCCCAGAGCGCTGCACTGTGGATCCACAGCTCCTGAGGAGATGCCCAGCGGCACTGAAGGATGGGTCAAATGCAGAAGACAGATTACACTACGGGGGACAATAAAGTTAACCTTAACCTTTGCCACTGGCAAGGGTAAGAGTGAAAAAAAATGCAACATGTCCATTCAGATCGCACAGGTCAAAGCCTTAAAGCTAAATAAATACACATTACTTTTACACTTTGAGAATGCCAAACTCAAGCTAAGCAGGGTTGGGCCTGGTTAATACTGGGATGGGAGACTGCTGGGTTGAAGGGGCCGGAGTGAGGTGACAATACCTCATGGATTAGAGCGCTCAATAATACACCCGAAGGCTGGTGTTTGCTGTTTCCATGGGCAAGACACTTCCCCCGCTTTGCCTCCAGTTTTGTAGTGAATGCGGGACAATAGATGATAATGGCTCCACCCTGTTTATCATGTATGTTCATTACCACACACAGCAAATAAATGGAATGCAATAAGACAAAGCCTGTAGTGGAGGAATATCACTCAAAATAACACACACAATTCTGCCAAAATCTGAAAAGTCAATATCCAAGCAAGGATCTTAAGAAAAGTCTAAAAATAATTTCCATTACAGATGTGAACTCTACTTAGTGTTACTTGTCTTCATTACTTTCCCTCACACAATTTACATCTGGCATCACCCATTCAGGGAGTAATTACAGCTAAGGCAGAAGGTGAGAAACTAATTCACCAATTAACAGAAACAAGCATCAGGAGAATCATTTAAGGCCCCGTGAGGTGTTTTTGTTGAGATACAATCATGTCAATAATAAGGAATAATTACAAGAATTACAATAAACAACATTTGTCAGATACAGTGGCTTGCAAAAGTACTCGTGCCCCTGGAACTTTTCCACCGTGTCACGTCATGACCACAAACTTAAATAAATTGTATTGGCAGTTTTTGGGAAAACAAAAAAACAAATTATGAAGTGGAAGGTAAAATGATACTCTTTTAAATAATAAAAAACTTAAAAATGCAGCGTGAAAGTCCCTCACCACATCGTAGCTGGTGCTCCCGGAGGTCCCTGAACTCCAGTCCGTGCAGGTGAGTGGGAAACGTGCAGGTTGTGTCGTTTCCGATCCGCACCGAGTTCGACTTGGCCCAGAGCAGAAGCCACTGCAGCTGACAGTCGCAGAACAAGCTCTCGGTTTTAAAGTGTCTGTGAAAGAGCAAAATGTAATGAAACACGCTTGAATACAGCTCAGAAATCATGCACTAAGTGGCTTTATGTACAGCAAAAAGTCACCAGCTTGTTTTCAAGGATATTTTGTTGCTTTGCCTGGAATATTCCACAATCTGGCATTAAATTTCAGTTGTGTTTCTAAAATAAAGGGGTTTTATTGCAAACAACAATAAAACAACAAAACTCTTCTTACTGTAGAGTGTACTGTAGACTCTCCTCAGCTCTGGCCTGTAACTGATGGAGGTAAGTCCAGTGTCTTACTGTGGAACATTCCAGGCAAAGCAAAAACATCGCCATGGAAACAAGCAGGCGATGGAAGAAGTTATGTAGTGCGCGTTAAATAGGAAAGACTTTTGGATGAGGTGTACTGAATACTTAAGTGAATGGATACACTTTGGTGCTTTGATGTCCGAGTTCTGATGAAAAGAGAAATAAAAAAAATGGGACAGAACCAACAATTATTTTGTGGTCGTCGGTGATTCATTGTTTCGATTAGATGGACTATTGTTTGAGAAATACAGCTTATTATGATTTGTCCTGTCCTCAGCTGTACGTTAAAGTAAAATAATAAAACTGTCCTTACAACACTTTGAGAGCCAACAAGTGCATGAAGAGTCCAATGCTCAACGTGGAGAAGATGTTTCCAGAAAGATTCCTGTTTGAGAAATACAAAAAACACTTTTAATAAGCTAAATCTATCCACCTTACTGTTTCTATAACCTGCTGTTTGTTTGTGAGGCAAAACACCAGCAGGGATGTGTATGCTACAGTCTGTTCTCCACAGGCACGAAGAGAATTAATCTTAAAGAACATGTTTTCAATTAAAGGATTACTCACAATTTTGAGAGGCTGCCCAGATCCAGGAACACTTCAGGCACGAGGCAGCCAATCCGGTTACCGGACAGATCCCTGGAAAGACAAGAACACAAAGCTAGTGGCGTCTCTCTGGGCTAATGCATGGGTGTACTGTATATATGCAAGTCAAAGGGATAATGAAGATGAATGGGAGCAGGTGAGGAGAGATTATAATTTGAACTGCAAATTTGTGTCATCTTGGATGAAGGGAAAACATTTAAAAGACAAATGCATGTGCTGTATAAGAAGGCATAGATTTAGTTAGTTTAGTAAGATTGAAGGATTCTACATAGGTAGTAGATTAAAAAAGGAGTCAAACTAAAGATGTGGAAAAAGATTCAGTTGTAGACATCTGGACTCTGTTTTTAAAAAAACAAAACGTTTCGACTCTCATCCAAGAGTCATTCTCAATCTGAGAAACAAGTCTGAGAACCCAGGTTTATATCCTACTCTGTGAAAGCCCTGCCCACAGGGCGGGACCTGCTGATAATTTTTTTCTACAATGGAACACTCCTGGACGAATGAGGTATTACACAGACATGCTCAAAACTAAAGATGTGTATTTTGTGTAGTAGTTTTCAATGAATTCAAGAGGAAGAAAGCTCAGGTGCAGGCCACAGCGTCCTGATGAAGGCCTGTGGGGTCCAAACATGTAAAGAAAGGAGCCTTGTACTTCCTTGCGGCGGTTCATGTTTTTCTGGAGTGACTGGGTTTTCAGTGTTTTCTGCAGTTTGATTCTTGTTTCCCAAGAGCACCCACTACTTATACTGATTGGAGCACTTTTAGCAAACAGCCACATCTTTCCTTCTGTGTGAATTCAAGAGACTGTTTTGTCTTGGATACTTATGTTTGAAACTTTTTCTAAAACTTAAATAAATAGGATGATAAATAAAATGTTCCCTCCCAAAATATAAAACATGCACAATTAGCATCCTGAACCAACCTACAGCTCCGCATCTGGAGAAGGGTCTGCAAAGCTGTTGTCAAGGATACATTTCTCCACAACTGACCTTATAAATCAGAGGTCTCTCCCAGGATTTCTTTTTTCATTTTGTGTGAAAAATTACTTGTCTTTTACACAGATGTATAGATTTTTGACCCCCTTATATTCACATTACACATATGTTCATTCACTTCTTGATATAATTTAGATTTAGTATCGTATACTTGCAGTGGGCCTAACTGTATCTAGTCTACATATACATAATTATCCTCCTAGCTAGTTTCAGAACAATCATACCTGCATCCCCCTGTAGCTAGAAGAGTTGACAAAAATACTGCAAATGCTACTTTATTCATAACACACTTTAATACAACAAGGTTCACCGAAGTGCACGGGTGCTGCCCGGCGGTCGAGTGGTGAAGGCGCAGCAACGTATGCCAGGCTCCAAGTGCAGCGCAGTGTCATGAGTTCGAATCTCGACTCTGACAATTTACTGTCCTCCCCTCTTCCTCAGTCTCCATTTCACGCTCATCCATCTGTCTAATAAAGCCTGCAGGCCAAAAAATATTGATAAATAGAAATATATATTTGAAAAAAAAAAAATCAATGCACGGACCACCGAGCACTGCGGCCGCAGGTCCGGGAGCCTGGCGGGATCTTTGCCATAGACCGCAGTGGTGTAAAATCATATGAATAGGGAGAAATGAGACTTTTCCTGAATGGTCTTCTATTTACTTATTATCTACTAAAGAACCACGTGGCATGAATGAAGAAACAACTTTTATTTATTCATTGGTCTTATTTTATCCTTGTGGCATCAGATTCTACATCAAGCCCTTTTCTTATCGAAATCAAGTTTGAAATGTTAGTACCATGACAACACTTCACATCACCCTTTTGCACACTTCCCATGACCTTTAGTAACCTCTGACCTCCCTGAACCACCTGTCTGTTTATCCATCCACACTGTACGACGAGTGTGTGCGTGCAACAGACTGATCACTGCGGCACCCACGGCTCCCTGCCCTCTGTAATTAAAGAGCTGCTTTTGCCGGCACAGCTGTGGGGAAAATAAGCAGAGCACTCGAGTAATCACTGGTTGGGGAGCTGTTAAATTAGCAGTGCGCCGGTCGACACACGCGCCTCGTATGCGCACAGACACGCAGTGAACTTAACCGTCCAGGCTGCGGGAAGAAAGAGGGGCTTATCAGGGCGCAATCATGTCACTCACTCCAGGGACAAGGCAGAAAATAGAAGAAGAGGAGATATGTGGAGGGAGGGTTCAGAAGAGGGTTCAAAAGAAGAAGATAAATCAAAAGAATTTCACTGCATTTAGGAAATACGTTTGGATTGTTGGGCAAATATAATGAATCCACAAAAGTTGTTCCTGGGGTTCAGTCACAAGATATTTTCCTTATGCACATGTGGACTCAACATTATAACATTATAGGGTTATAACATTATAGGGTTATAAGGATGTAACAGCAACCAAAATATTGTGATATTTTACTGTCAAAAGTCTGTTAATAAATAAATACAAAAATAGCAAGGTGTGTCACAATATATTGAATTATAAGCATGAAAAACAGAACAAGTTCATTTTAAACTTTTTGGAGCAGAACATGCTGCTCACTTTCCTAATGCATTCCAAGCATCCAAATAGATCACTGTGATGAGTTAACTTTCAGAGGCCAGAGCGAGTTCTCTGTCAGCACCCTCACCCCACCTCTGCATAGGTGTGGGCCATTTCTCTTAAACAGGTCCTCTCGTTTCCAGAATAGACAGAAGTTCTCAACATAGTGCAATCCTCTAATTGGACAGCCATGTGTTCAGATGAAGCCGCCGGCTAAACTTGTTTATCTTCACGTCTATGTTTGGAAGAGGCCCACTTATAAATGTCAAGTACGCTGAATAACTTCAAGAAGTCTCTTTTCAAAACTGCAGTCTGTTCCTGTCTTATGTCCAGTCAGCTTTTTAGCTCCTCGATGTGTGGACTAAATATTCGGAAGGAATGCCGTGATCTCAGAGATTGTGGTGCTGGGAAAGCAACATGTTTATATTCTTCCATGCTTCACACCACTGATAGCTCCGTCTCCAACCAGAAGCATCAGGTATGACCTTCACATCTGACTTCTCTCTCTGTTTGCAGCGTTTTGGCAACGTCATGGCTCTCATTTCCACTTTGTTCATTTACTTCAATCTTTGAAAACGGTAAAAATCTGTTTATAAGCTGTATTTTAGGTGACTTCACATTATCTTTGTATCGCTTAGGCTTTGTACCGAGTTTGTTCCAAGATGCAGCCTGGTCTTTAGACAGTTTTGGGAACGACACAAAGACACTTTTCTTGTAAAAACGGTGGACTTCTTACCCCTGGACTACACTGGAATTGTATCGCGGAGTCATTTTTCAGATTCTAAAGAGACTATCTATGCTTGTAGCTCATTCATTTCTTGTTAATATTTCACTTCCTCACCAGTACATGTCGCTGACTCATCAGATATGTTGTTAAAACAGTGAGGTTCTCTTAAAAAAGTCCTAATTCAAGATTTATGGAGGACAGAAACTGATTAAAAAGCAAAAGAAATAATGAGACAGATGTAGCAAGCTGGAGCAAGCAAGGAAAGCGTCTGCACTCTTCAGCAACAGGACGTCAGATCTGTAACTGATATTTTTTTTGTGTTCAGCCTTTTACTGTAAATAATGTAACCAAACTGCAACTAGTGTTTGTTAAGCCAATTAGAATTAAACCAAGAAACTCAGGACTGCAGCCTGTACCGTGATCCTTGCCCTGGGAATAGATCTGTAGTGTGGATGTGTCTGTCGTGGGCATGTTGGCTGCAGCACTCGGTTGAGCAAATCTCAGAGTGGGTAATTTGGAGCCTTGGACTTGTGTTTGGTCTGAATTCAGAGCAGTGTCTTCATCATACTCACAGTCGCCGCAGCGTCAGCAGACCACGAAAGGCCCCGGGCTCCACTGTACTTATCAAATTATTCTTCAGATCCCTGGAGGAGAAAGCAGACAGGCAGTCAGCTGTGCAGTGCAGTCCAAGAACAATGGACGCGGTAAAACAGTGGTTTCAACAAGAGAAAGAGAAAGTATCAGATAAGTCAAAGAGAGGTTATACATTTTGACATGGTAGTTTTATAACTGTTTGGTGGTTCTAGCACTGCTCGACCTGTGCATATACATCCACCAGTTTTAAGAATTAATAATGCGATGAGTGTCCATTAGGAGAGCCATGTGTGACACAGAAAAACGTCACCAATTATTGAAGGAAAAATAAACTTTTAAAGCTCTGGAAGACTGCAAAGGACTTCCGGAACTGAAAAAACAGTATAAAGTAGTCATCCTTATACTGTTTTTGAAATCGAGACCCTTTACCCTTTAAAACATTACCTACCATAGGTCACTCATAGACGAATGATTTATTACACCCTCTTGTTTCTAATAAATAGCTAGGTAAATGCCCTGCTTGTGTCCATAGAGATATTCCTGCTTTGTCTGGAATGTTCCACAGTATGGCATTTAAAGTTACAGGTCTGCTCTTTGGAGAGGTGACCTTGCTTACAGTGGCAATGTATGTTTTTCAAGCTATTTTTTACCTGTAATTGAATAAACACCAGATAGCTCAGTTTAATGTCCCACATTGGTGGTCCTAGTGCTCATCCATGTGGTGCAGATACCAAGAAACAATACCACTTAATTGCACCTCTCATGACTGTGAGCTTGAGCAGCAACCATAAAGACAGCATGTTAACTGACAAACTGCACAATAAACTCTGCTTTCTGACTAACTAAATCAACAGTGCATGATAGTGATTGTTTCCCTGTGACTATTTGGTTGCTGGATTCATAAGCTTATAAAAGAGGTAAAACAACATGTCCATATTGAAATAATACTTGAAGGCTAACTTTAATTGATTTTAGTCCACATGTAAAACAATCTTTCAAAAACATATTCTAAATTGAAAAAATATGCAATACCAAAGTATCAGAACCCCTGTACTGTAATATTTGAATTCCGTATTAGTTGTGATGCTTCTGCCTCCTCACCAAGCTTAGGACGTTTCTGAATTTGAACTGTAAGTTTGAATATAACATAAACCGTTGTTTACGTTTGTGCACGTGCCAATTTTTAACATTCTTGATTGTTTGTTGTCAAAATGAAAAGATTAAAATGATTTACTTTGGGTTTCACGCTGTATTTCCGTCCATGACAGCACCTGTTAGCTGGACTCCCCGAACCATTTCCTGCTTTGGAGAACCACAAACCACATCCAGTCCAGAGGCTGACCCGCCCCCGCCGCCCGCGCCAGCTCTCCGCTAAAAACAGATCCAAATCGCTTCTGCTTTTCCCTGCGGGCCAAAGAAAACTTCCTGAAATTGTGTCCGTGGCTTCCTCTGCAATGCCCTGTCCAGTGTGATGGAAATCAGAGCGCTGGACCATTTTCCTAAAAAGTATGTGAGCGGATCTGTGCCCAGTTATTGCCCTGGAGGGAAAATAAAGTTAATGCTAGAGTAGTTTTTATGTGACCCACGAGGCAGTTTATAAGAGAAGCCAATCCAAAACCGTAGTTCTGAATGAAACAGACAGTTTCTTGACAAAGCTGATGAATATGGATGTGTGCCCTAGTTCTCTTGACATACAATTTTAGTTACACATATAGACAATCAGGCACGGTACCAAAGTGGGTTCTATGCCAGGCTAACGACCCGTGTCTTGTGTGGAAGTGCATGCAAGTATAGTGTTTTCCAGTTTATCCATTACTTTGTTTTCGATCCCATATATCTGGGGTGTGAGCACGGTGGCGTAGTGGATTGGAATTTTAGAGAAACAGTGCCGTGTTCGACTCCGTGACCATGAGCCTTTCTGTTTGGAATCAAGTCCCAAATAAACAATTTAACAGTTTAACAAGGAACAGACATCGAGAGCTGTGCAGACGACTGAAAGGATTTTATCTTTTATTCTCTTTTAAAGCACATTTTATAATGATTGTTCATCATTATTTGAATGCATATTTCTTGCTCTGTAGAGCACTTTGAATTACTTTGGGTACAAATTGTGATATATAAATACACTTGTCTTATATTATATAGGGTATGTAATAATCAAAAAGGTTTTAGGTGACATCTGAGTATCAATATATACAGTATATAGACCCCCTTTTTAATTTTTTTTTCCTGGAATGGCCTGAAGAGGAAGAAAGATAACTAACCATTGTATTTTTTTTTTTTTCCTTTTAATATTGCACCAATGTATATCAGAACTATTTACCTTCAAGACTTGGTGGGCCAAGACATTTGGGCAATCCCCGCGGAAAAAAGGCTGCACACACCCTAGTTGCTGTCATCTACCTTGAAGCTAGCAATGGCTGCGTTCACATTGGTTTGAGCCCAGTTTGAGCCCAGTTTGAGCCCAGTTTGAGCCCAGTCCGAGCCCAATCAGAGCCCAGTCCGAGCTCAGTCCGAGCCCAGTCCGAGCCCAGTCCGAGCCCAGGTTGAGTCCAGGTTGAGCCCAGTTTAGTCCAGAGGTAGACTTGGTTTGGTCCTGTTCTAGTCCTCATTTTTAAATCAGTCAAATTCAGTCGCAGTTCAGAATCAGAATCAGAAAAGGTTTATTTCCATTGTCAATTAACAGAATTCACAAACATAGGAACTTGTTTTGGCATTAAGGTGCAACATAAAACACACATCAATGATAAAAACAACATATATTAAATCAAAATGGCATGCATTAAGAAAAAAAATAAGATTACTATAGTATAAAATAAAAATAGGCTTACTATGTACACAGAATTTACAGTTACATTTACAGTTGTAGTGCAGAAAATGATTGATTGAATTGTAGTTAAAGTGACAGGTGTTTAAGAAGTTCTGGTCCGGATGGACCGTAGCCTCCTGCCTGAGGGGAGTGGCTCAAATAGGCAATGTCCAGGGTGAGAAGGGTCAGCTGTGATCCGACGTCCCAGAGCCCTGGAGACGTACAGGTCCTGCAGAGATGGAAGTCTGCAGCCGATCACCTTCTCAGCAGAACGCACAATGCGCTGTAGTCTCTGTTTGTCCCTGGCTGTGGCTCCAGCAGAGGGCGCTGTGGTCTCTGTTTGTCCCTGGCTGCGGCTCCAGCAGAGGGTGCTGTGGTCTCTGTTTGTCCCTGGCTGTGGCTCCAGCGTACCACACGGTGATGGAGGAGGTGAGGATGGACTCAACGATGGCCGAGTAAAACTGTACCATCATCTGCGCTGGCAGCTTGGCTTTCCTAAGCTGCTGGGCCTTCTTGATGAGCGAGCTGATGGAGAGCTCCCACTTGAGGTCCTGGTGTGGCGGTGCCGAGGAAGCGGAAGGTCTGTCATGATGAGGGGGGGCTGGGGGGCTGTGACTTTCCTGAAGTCCACAATCATCTCCACTGTCTGGGCATTGAACTCCAGGTTGTTACCGCTGCACCAGGACACCAGCCGGTCCACCTCCCTCCCGTAGACAGACTCATCCCCGTCTGAGATGAGCCCGATGAGGGTGTTGTTGTCCGCAAATTTGATCAATTTCACGGAGTCGTGGCTGGAGGTGAAGCAGTTTGTGTACAGGGAGAAGAGCAGAGGAGAAAGTAAACAGCCCTGTGGAGCTCCTGTGCTGATAGTCCGAGTGTCATTCTTGAGACATTCTTCCCAGCCGCACGCACTGCTTCCGATCCATCAGGAATTCAGTGATCCACCTGCAGGTGGAGTCAGGCACGTTGAGCTGGGAGAGCTTGTCCTGGAGCAGAGCAGGGAGGATGGTGTTGAATGCAGAGCTGAAGTCCACAAACAGGATCCTGGCATAGGTTCCCGGGGAGTCCAGATGCTGCAGGACGAAATGGAATGCCAGGTTGATGGCGTCGTCTACAGACCTGTTGGCTCTGTAAGCGAATTGCAGGGGTCCCAGCAGGGAGGAGGTGAAGGACGAGGTGGGACAAGACCAGGCGCTCAAATGACTTTATGACTACAGACGTCAGCGCCACAGGCCTGTAGTCATTAAGTCCATTGATCCTAGGCTTCTTGGGGACAGAAACAATGATGGACGACTTGAAGTAGGCTGGGATGGGGCATGACTCCAGGGAGGTGTTAAAAATGTCCGTGAAGATAGAGGTCGCTCTCCTGTGCAGTGTAAACAGACTATTTCGGAAATCCAACCCCCGAAAAGCTGCTGGACCAGACGGTGTTTCTCCTGCCACCTTAACCTGTTCCTGAACTGAGAGAGTGGTGGGGGAGGTGGGGGGACCAGGGTTGGGTTGGTAAAGGTGGCCACCATGGGAGAGGGTGTGGTCACATCAAACCTGGAGTAGAAGGTGTTAAGTTGCTCAGCCAGTTTTCGGGGCTGATGATTGGTGAGAAGCCGGAGCCCCCTCCACACGGAGGCGGGGTTGTTGTCAGAAAACTGCTGCTTCAGACGCGTATTGTATTGTGATCTAGCTCTTGTTACCTCTTTGCTAAATCCATTTTTGCATCTTTGTAGCGCTCTCTGTCACCAGCCCTGTGCGCTGCCTCCTTCTGCTGCCTTAATTGCCTCAGTTTAGGTGTGAACCAGGGTTTGTCATTATTGAACGTGATTTTGGTGTGTGTTGGTATAATGCTGTCCTCACAGAATCAAATGTATGACGTCACAGTGTCCGTGTACTCATCCAAACTATCTGTGTTAGCTCTGAAAACCTCCCAGTCTGTGATGTCCAAACACGCGTGTAGCTCCTCCACTGTCTCATTGGTCCACTTCTTAGATTTCCTCACTGCAGGTTTTGAGAGCTTCAGCCTCTCCCTGTACGTGGGAATCAGGTGGACCATGGTGTGATCTGAAAAGCCGAGAGCAGTGCAGGCCACGGCGCGGAAGGCGTTACTGACTGTTGTGTAACAGTCATCCACCGGGCTCTGCTCTCCGGTCGGCCCCTTTAATAAACTGTCTGTACTTTGGTAGTTCGTGGCTGAGATTCCCCTTGTTAAAATCACCCAAGATAATACACAAAGAGCCCGGGAAGGTCCGCGCCACACTCAGAATCTGGTCCGCGCGCGTGGCGAGTAGAATGGTTTGCTGTGTTAGAATGGTTTGCTGTGTTGTTAGTTTTGATGTGGCGTGGGTGCATATGTTACACTCTTCTAATTAGAGTGTGGTGGCTTGATGTGATGCTTTCCTCCAGTGTTTGCATGTTCTCCTCATGTCCACATAAATCTGTCGGCCTCTTTGCCATTCCCAGTCTTTTTGTCCTCATGAAGGGCACTGCAGTTGGCCTCCTGACAGACAAACCCACGTTCTCTGGTTCTGCCTCTCATCTCTGCTCCGGTCCAAACTGCTCTTTGATGATGTACAATGCGGCATAAAAAGAGCAGGCCGGGGTTCAGAGGTGAAAGGTCATTGTCACAGCAATTGAATTTAGAGTGAAGACGGTGCGAGAATCTGGTCCAAGCTGAATGTGCAGTTTACTAAAAAATACAATTGTAGCCAAATAAATGTGGCAATTTGCAGCTACTGAAAGAAAATCGATAACCAACTGTACCATGTGATATTTAGTGATCGCTTTAATGGCCTTTTAAACATCAGCCGTCAACATTAGTGCGATTTTAACTCACTTCAAATTAGTGCCACGCTGCATGGAAACTATCTTGACACAAAATTCAAACTTGTACCACAAGTTTACTAATGATTCAGACATGGGCTGACATTTTGGATAAAGAGGACAATAGTTTTTCATTTATTTATTTATTCAAAGTGCCTCTGACAGGTCGGACGACCTAAAATGAAGTTAAGATATATATATACATTTTGAATTTTGATGAAAACTAAGAAAAATGTATCACAGAATAGTAAAACATTGTTTCTGTTGTGTAAATTCTGCATAAACTTTGACTGGAATGAGTGTCCCTAGTGTGATGTCACTTCCTGTCATTTTCCATAGATTTGTCAATGTTTTCTCCACAAATACCAGCTCAATTGGTGTAAAACTATGATTTATGTGTACAAAAAGTATAAATACACTAAAATAAAGTCAAATTTAGAAAATCGTAAAAACCTGTCATACGTTACTTTAAGTTTAGTCCGTTGATTTGGTCTTGAAACATATTTTTCTTAGATGCTTTCTTCTGTTTAACTAGAATATTTCCACAAAGATTATTTTTGAATGAATGTTGTGACTTGGGGCTCCAAAAATAATTTGATTTAGACTAATTTCTAGAGTTTTTTATTGGTAGGGGAAAGCGAACCATCCACAGGAACCGTACGGAGACGTGAGCTTTTACAAACAGCACACACGGGTTATCTCTGGATGCTACCTCCGCCTTTTCCCCGGCTCTGTGCAGTACATACATGTCAATAAAGTCCACGGGACTGCTGTATTTTGCATTTGTGATGAGGGATGATATTTTCTTACATGTGTGGGTGCTCTGAAGGGCTGTTTGTAAAGGGCTATGGTAAGGAATCAAACCCAAGACACTTCACTAACCACTTTGCCACAGTTCTGAAATTAGCGAGTAAGGGGAACTCTGTGCATGCTGACCATATTATAAGTAGACCAATTTTTGTTTTTTTTCTTACATCGATTAATTAAAGGTGACTTAACCGATTCTTAAAATGTGTAAAGGTTTTGAGCCCCAGAGCTGCTTTTACAGGACATCACGTGGGAAAAACAAATGCAGCGCAACTACATAGACAAAAAGTACTGCCATGTTTATTCATTTAGGTTTTTTTTTAATTTTTCTTATTCGAACAGTTGACTTTCACAAAGTTGACCTGTGTTTGGTGAGACACTATAAAGCAGTGGATTGGAACATTTAGTTGGAACACGAAATGACTACTACTAATTCGAATAATAAACCATACGACACATTAGCAATAGCAGAAAAACACATTTACAAAGGTTAAAGACCCTTTATTTATGATTGTATGTGTTTTATTATGTTAATTTATTCATAATACGTTTAAAACCTTAGTAAAGTGTTAGCAGTCCCTGCATTTATGACAGATTTGCTCATGTTGACTTTGCCTTACTCTGCTATTGACTATATTTTACCTCTATGAATATCATAACATTAATAAACGGCCTGTAAACGGAACATGACGTGCCAATACGGTCCGTCAATATTGTGTACCGAGCCCTGGTTTATTTTACTAGCTTCCTGTATAAGGTCATTTTTAAAGCCTTATAAAACAAGGCACAGCAGGTTTTACAGTGGAGCGACCTGGGCCAAATAGTCTGTGCAAATAAAAATAACGAATGAGTGCTGGGGTGTTATAAAGAGCCAGAATCTCAGACGGGTGGGTCCAGAATACAACAAAGCCACTGCCAGATCACTACAACAATACAAGGAAACTATGTGAGTGGCAATTTAGTAAACGTCTGCATCCTCAGGGTCATAAACAGTTTAGAGGGATTAGTTCAAACATCATGAAACAATGATTTATAGGATGAACAAAGGGTAAATGAAACTGGCAGGAGAAAAAAAAAAAAAGATATCACAATCGACCCCAAGATCACCTCTCTCTCACCTTTTGCTGCTTGAAACTTAAAGATCGAATTCGCGATTTCACACAAAGATAGATTTTCACAAGTTTGTCCGATAAATGTCGTGTTGGGAAATGCCATTATTCCACATGATCTAATATCCGTTGAACTAAATCTTCCCATGACCTCAAGGGTGACGTTTATGTGGTGACATTAAAATAATCTCTAAACAAACACGGACCACACACACACACACACAACAGAGCACCCAAACAAAACACGGGACAAAAATCCTGATGTCAAGATCCCGATGAGAACGGACTTATCAAAATACCATCTGACGCTCCAAAAGGTTACGTTCTACATGAGATACAGAAGCGACACGCAGATCTTTTAGGAGACATTATACCTTTACCGAACCAGGACTAAAGCCAAGAACAAGACTAGAACAGAGACTAGAACAGAGACTAGAGACAGAACAGAGACTAGAACAGAGACTAGAACAGAGACTAGAACAGAGACAAGAACAGGACCAAACTAAGTCTACCTCACCTAAAATGTGGCAAAAGAGGATCAAATTGTGACAAAGAGGATCAAATAATGACCCGTTTATGGGATTTTATCTATGTACGGCTCCAATTATGTCAATTGTATTTATTCTTCAGGTGGAGGCTTTAATATAAGTCCTTTTGGGTCTTTTCTCTCTTCATTGTAAATGGGAAATAGTTCTTAATCAACCTACCTGAATGACTTTACATCATTAAAATATATATCTTTATTTGATTAAATTAGTCACTTGTTTCATGATATTTCAGATTTTTTTTTCATAGAGTTGGATGGAAGTGTTTTATTCCCAAAAAATACCTGTAACATGTATTCTCGCGGTGAAAGGGAACGACTCTCAAAAGATATGACTATGATCTCTACGAGGAGCTGTGATGGGAGAAGTATTCAGTGTTGTTACTTAAGCTAAAGTACAGATATAGATGTCGGTGTAATCCCTCATTCGACTTTGAGAATGGCTCTAGGATGAGAGTCGAAACGTTTCGAAACGAGTCCAGATGACTACAACTGAATCTTTTTCTACTACAGATATAGATGTATTAAAAAATAAGTAAAAGGGGCACATAGGATATTCTACTTAAGTAAAGGTTTTGAAGTAACCATTTGAAAATGTATGTAAGAGTAAAAATTACAAATATTCCTCAAAGATTTCGACATAAATTATAGCATTAAATGTAGTAATTTCTAACTCTAATAATTATATTTTGGGTTTTTTTTATAGATATTTTTGTCTGCTCAAAACTCAAAAGTGTTCAAAAAGTTTTGTACTTTGTTAGATAACTTCAATGCCATACAGCGGAACATTCCAGGCAAAGCAATGGCAATAAGCACGTGGATAAAGTTACACAGTGCACCTTTAATGACCGGGGTGCACAATTGTATTTTATAGTTTGCAATTTATTCTTAGCTGAATGATAATCTGGCTTGGGGAAAGGTAAAGCATTAAAAAAAAAAAAATTCAAGTAACTACTACTATTGCTACTACAAATATTCTACAGATATTTCAGAACTCGTATTGTCTTTGCCGTGAGACTCTGAGCCCCGCGCCTCTGCTCCGCCGGCCCACTCAGCCACTTAGGCAAATGGAAAGTGATGCTGCGAGCTGTAGTCCGCCGTTTGCTTTGGTCCACTTAATGAAATGAGAGACCGCTATAACATTCATTCGTATTACTCGCGTCATATTTCTTGTTGCCGTGTCGACCACAGAGGAGGCAGCGTAAACGTGAGGGCGCCTTGTTCTCGGCAAACAACACAACTGAATGTATTGTCCGGGTCAAGGCTCTGAAATGATCGCCGGGGCGTGATGCAGAGCTGCGGTGCGGTGGAAGTCCATTAGAAAGAACAGGACGGATCAGAACAACACGACTCCCGCCCGGACATTACTTCTGAAGTAGGATTTAGAGCGGTATCAGAGCTTTAACAGGATGAAAGCAACATAAATTATGCATTTTTGAAATATATACTTGTACAAGTATTATTTCAAAGTATTATTTCAAATGATGTAGAACCCGCTATTGCCCGGCCGAACCATGATGCAGTACAAGCCTATAATGCAGTACAAGCCTATAATGCAGTACAAGCCTATAATGCAGTACAAGCCTATAATGCAGTACAAGCCTATAATGCAGTACGAGACTATAATGCAGTACAAGCCTATAATGCAGTACAAGCCTATAATGCAGTACGAGACTGTAATGCAGTACGAGACTGTAATGCAGTACAAGATTGTACTGCAGTACAAGCCTATAATGCAGTGCGAGACTGTAATGCAGTATGAGACTGTAATGCAGTACGAGCATTAGACTATAATGCAGTACGAGATTGTACTGCAGTATAAGACTATACTGCAGTACAAGACTATAATGCAGTAACGAGACTGTAATGCAGTACAAGACTATACTGCAGTACAAGACCATAATGCAGTACAAGACCATAATGCAGTACAAGACCATAATGCAGTACAAGACCATAATGCAGTACAAGATAAGCAGTACAGTACAGTATATACAGTTGTTGGTTACACTAGAAATGTAATCTATAATTCAGCGCAGAGAAATGGTTATTGTTTTATAAGTCCATTACTTTTGCTAACAAGTAATAACAGTCAATATGTAACTTCAACTTTAACTTTCTAAAGTTCACAAATTAAATGCAGGCTGTGTGGCGCTTGTCCGTCTCAGATGGGTGCATCCCGCTGTGTTTCTGTGCAACGTCGTCCAGCCGTACTGCTACATTTAAGACGTGTTTATTACAAGGTCGTTAGCATTCATGCTAATTTTCATCTGCTAACGCGGCCATATTTTCTAACGAGGCTCAGATGGAACTCGTGTGGTTTGGAGGCTAACGCTCACAGTGGAGCTCATGTGTGGAACAGCACCATTAGAACACAGGTGTTCTGTTTAAAGCACGTAAAGGCTCTGTAAGTATAAATAATGCAGACGTTACGCGGACAACATGAAATTGTGTTGTCCTGTGAGAAATGGCAAACTGTTTATTTTTAATCAGTTTTGAATCAGCGCTTTCTGCCATTTTCAACCAAAATTGCCGTCGCATTAGAAGCAAACATACTCAAATGAAATGTCATAGAAATGTCATTGTTTTCCTCTCAAATAGTACACCTTGAAACTGCAACGATCGGAACAAAATGATGGAATGAGCTTGATAATATTTGGATGCAGTCTGAAAACAACAAACCAATAACTTATCTGCCAAACCAAACTTTTCACAATCTTGTGTCCTTGGAACTTTCCCGTTCTCCCTCAGGAAACTGGCAGTGACATTAGAGTGACCTCAGGCTAACACACTGTGCTAATGCTGATAAAGTGCAGTTTCTATTAAAATGCATGAAAATACCCAAACGAAATATTCCTGACTAAATTTGGTGATGCCGGAATGGTGAAACCTTGGCCACTCTCGAGAAAGATAGCAACGACTCAGGGATGTGTCTGCAAATGAACAGTTACAGTTTAGTGGGCAGCGATTTAATGACCTCATTGTGACATTTGTGACAGCCAATATAATGGCCCCGCTTACGTCGATGTGAATATAGATGTATATATGTATATATGTGAGATATATATAGGGGAAATTGGTCAAGCTATGGATGAAGGTGCAGAATTTCATGGTGGTACATTTATACAATTACAGTGCTTTTTTCATTGTTCAAAAACCCCTTGAAACTCGCCTCTTCACAGTTCTAAACCTGTAACTCTCAGATACGTTTAATGCCATACTGTGGAACATTCCACCAGAAAAAACACTCAGTGCGCCTCTGAACAGCAAACGCTCTCATATATCTGTGAGAGGTTGGACTACTATGAAAAGACAGTTAAGATAATCATATTTGAGGTTTTGCTTTATCCCAGTTTAGCAGTTTTTTTTGTTTATGTTTTCCCTTCCTGATTGTTAACCATGACATCACATCCTTTTGTACACTTGGCCAAGAAACTTTTATTTGACAAATAAAAACATATATATATAAAATAATAAATATGACACCTTTTTGGGTAGAAAATGAATGCTCAAAAATGTGTTTCTTGTGTTTAAATTGTGCCAAACCTTTGGACGGAGCATCTCTAGAACTCTGCTCTACTTCCTGTAATTTTCAACATATTTTGTAACTTTTCTTCACTAACTGTAACTCTATTGGTGTAAAACAAACAGGTAAATATACCCTACCCTACCAAATAAAGTCAAAATTAGAACCTGTCACACTTCATTGAGTAAATAGTTTTTGCAAGTTGTCGCCTCTGATACAATTAGATCTGTAAAAACTGTGCACAGTAAGTATAGTAAGCCTATTTTTATTTTCATCCTATAGTAGATTTAAATAGTTTCTTTCACGCATGCCCGTTTGATTTCATATATGTTGTTTTATCATCGCTCGTTGTTTTATGTTGCACCGAGTCACCAAAGCAAGTTCCTATGTTTGTGAATTCTGTTCATTGGCAATGGCAATAAACCTGATTATATCCTGATTCTGATCATTTCTGAAAGATTCATTTTTATATCAGTTTGTGAAATAATGTAAAGAATAATGCACAGTACAGTCAATATAAATAAGTGATTGGAAGAACATAAAACATCTGAAATATTTTAACATGTATCGTAGTGTATTTTGACTCTTATTGTCATTATCGGTTTAATCTGAACGGGGCTTTGAAATGTGGAGTTTGAATGTTCTCCCTGTGTCTGCGGTCGGTTTCTTCAACTATTCCAGTTTCCCTCATCGGTCAAAACATTTGACTCTTTCAGCTATAGATATTCCTGCCCAAGTATAGCTCAAGATCTATAGGACACAAAAGGACACAATCAGGTAAATAACTTAAGAAGAACGCGCATAAAAAAACGCAAAATACAAACGTCACGACACAAACTTGCCCAAAATATGGAGAGCATTTCCTAGATTCTCCTCTGAGTGCTTCCCTCTTGTAATTCTACGTGAAGCGGTCTGGCCTCATCACTGCGGGCCAGGGTCGAGTGTCTGTGTCCCTCGAAACAGGCCTGAACCCTTTCGGGACGGTGATTAAACACTTGTGTCTGGAGTACGAGTCAGCTCCCGTGGGCCGACGAGAGGCATTTGGAATATTTTCACTTTTGTCTAAGGAGCAGAGTTAGACACTTTTCCATCCCACTCGCTCCGGGTTAAAATAGTCCCCTGAAAACTCTGCTTACATTTGAGTTCGGATGGAGAGGAGTCTGCGTGACTTTTCTGTGTCTTCAGCACTTTTACCAGTCTAAATGTAGAAACGGTGTGATAATCAGTGGATGGTATTTGAAAAAAGTTGAAAAAGGGGTCAAAGTGTTTAAGAAAAGTGATACAATTTTATATGATTAATAATGCATAATTAAATAAGGGACTTTAATAAGATATTATAGGACTAGTGGGGCAGTAGGCTCATACTACTTGCCTTGGTAAGGCAATATATATATATAGTATATTTATTTCATCTATTCATTTATTGATTTCAAGCCTGAGCAACAGTCTCACCTTTATTTAGCTTTCTTTTTTTTTTAAAGAACTGCTACTAGCCTCCAGTTGTTATTTTCTGTATTCTTCTACAAGCTGAGTCCTCTGACAAAGGTGGAAGTTCTACAGCCAAAACAGGTCAAGTAAATAAACATATACTTTTGTTTGTCTAATTAGAAGGAAACGGGGGGAAAAAATTCAAAAAGTAGACCAAATGAATGTCCATTGTGTGAGACAAGAATTTGGAACTCTCGTCTCACACAAGATGGTCCCGGGTTTGATTCCTATATGCACCATGGGACCTTCTTTTTATTCATTTAGACTATGTTTTGACCAATTGGTCAACATTACATTTACCAGCAGAGGGTGCAACGACTTCTACACTTTAAAGAGAAGTAGTAAGAGGCAGCAGGAGGCTTAGTATACTGTACGCAATTTGAGCACATTTATAAGGCTGTAAACCGTACGGAGCACTTGCTGCATCACCACCTGATGATGTCACAAAGTGTAACCACGTAGCTCCGGAGAGGGGGACCGCCTAAAAGATAATCAGGTGCCGTCATTAGAGGTCTGCTGCCTACTGTAGAGGAATAATGTAAATATTAGATTTGCATTTGGATTGCTGATTATATGCTCCCTCTGCTGGTGACGGGTTGTTGTTGTTTGTTTGTCTGATTTTAGCTGTAATTCAAATGTTTTTGTGCATAGACCATTTCAAGAATGAATGAATTACCTGCACACTGTTAACCTGCCATCATTTACCCTCTGCCCGGGGGCTACGGATGAAATGAACGAAGCAGCTGTTTCTCTGGTTTGTGCAATGCTTGTATTGTGGCTAAAAGCGAATAAACTAAACAATCAGTACGTTTTCCTGTAAGTCAGAACAAATGTAGGCGTGCCTTGCATACTGCACACTGTGTTACAATTCTTTTCTTGTTTGTAAATTCCATGAAGATAAATCTGAGTCTTGTATCTCCAAACTTGGTCAACGGTGTTACTCCGGCGCCTCTCCCACGTCCCGCCTCAGTAACCGTCGACTGTTACACAACAACGAGGACCTCAGTCATGTTCAAACCACACACTTCGATCCACTAAAGCAAGGGGTGTCAAACTCATTTGGGCCGCGGGCCGAATTTCGATGCTCAGGCTGGGTCGCGGGCCAAACATAACGCAGAAATAAAACAATAAAAACTAAGAAATGAATAGCTTTATATAGCCTTGTAATAGTTCTTTGTGGACACAAATCTGCAGCAGGTGAAAGAAGAGTCCATATTCATGCAACAGCAGCAGCAGGAACAGGAACATGAACTTATGACTTGGGTTTGGACAATTCTCTTTTAAAGCTGAAGGTAAATTCACCAAAATAATGTTTTAGGGACTTGTAATAAAGCAAAAGTGTCCAGTCGGAATCCATATAAAAGTCCTATTCATTTTTCATTTTTCATTTTGAGTACAAACTGACCCTGATACTTCCCAGAATGATTTATTTGACTGGAAATACGAGGGTTAAAGCTTTATTTGTATGTACAGCATACCAAGCAGCTCGAGAGTTTTCAAAATGGAATAAATAATGATAAAGTCCAACGTCACAAGGGTGGAACGCACTAAGCGGACGACGGGCCTGTATGTTCGGCGGACAACATTTAGCCCGCGGGCCTTGAGTTTGACACATGTGCACTAAAGGAAGCATCAGCCGTGTGGTCTCCTGGGTGAAAGAGGATAAAAACAGCACGGACGTCATGTGATAAACGCACTGTACTCCAAAGCAAACATCATTTCACCGGGTTCAAACGAAGTGCGTCTCTAAAAAGACATCGCAAAGAGATTGGCAAAGCTCCGTAATCGACCCAGGACAGTGGTTTATTTTGTTTAGAGCGGATAGCAAAGATATAATAAATGTGTTTGCTGCCGGAGGAGAACATATTTTGGTCAAATCATATGTATATTCAAAACAAAAGGCCTTTCTACCTGGAATGTCAACCCAAAATATATTCTACGGTCTAAAAAAGGTTGTTTGATTTTATTTTTTCAAGGATTTTTTGCTGCAGAACTGGGCCGGCGCTAATCACGTTTTATTGACCCGGACGAGGTTGATTATACAGATGCCCCTTATTACCTTGACTGTCCATGCAAACAACCTTTAACCTTTGACTCAGAGGGATGACCCCAAGTTCATTTTGATGGATGGTCATTAGATTTCTGGTTTAGATTTGTCCAGAAATGTTAAATCGCATGTTTTTTTCAGGGTTCATGGTCAATAAGCAATAATATCAGACGCACTTGGAACATCTGACCGTCTAAAGTCTGTTAGGGGTCTTCTCTCCTGTCAAGTCTGTCTGGTGAGGTCACACAGGTCACCTACTTACCAGGATGAAATAGTTCGATTAAGGTGTATCTTAACATTGAGAATCCAAACCAATAAATATATTTCATAGCTGCAGAGACAAAAGGCAGAGTGGGGACAGTGCTTTTTCTGGTGCTGCCCCTCGGCTACGGAACCCATTTTCATTAGAGATTAGACCTGCTTTTAAATCACTCCTAAAAATGCACCTTTTTTCACTAGCTTTAACTCTGACTGAGATGTTTTTAGATTTCTTGTTGCTTTTGCTGAGGTTTTTGAATGGTTTGTGCCTAATTGTTTCTATATTTATTTTATTCTGTTTTCTATTCTCTTCTGTTTTGTGTATGCCACTTTGGCCTTCTGTAAAGTCTTTGAAATGCTTTATAAATAAAGTTGGTGCGCTATTTGTAATTATAGTATGCAACACAATGCTCAGAAAGTATCTTCCGTGTAATTAACAATCTGATTACCTCTGCTACTTTTGCAGCTTTTAAGAAAATACTCTTTTTTTTATTGACACTATGCTCAATATTCTAATGTTGTCAATACAACTAATTTGATATTAAATTGTATAATATATCACAGACTTAGGTCAGTTTAATGATATGTTTTATTACATGTTCATATTCTCCTGCTGCTCTTGAACTTGGTGTTGCAACGCTGAAGTGTCACGATTATTAACTGGCTACTTTTAATTGAACGTAAGCTTTATTATGTAACAGTAACAACACTTGATTACAATCTTTAAATACACCTCAAGTCTCAGGTGTCTGAAGTGAACGTTGTTTATATGTAGGTCATGCAGGCTTATCTCCATCTTGTCACACATAACACTTTTATAGTTGTGAGCACTGTGACTGTGTGGTGGGGACAGAACACAGGGGTCTTTGTTCACCCTCCTCTCTCACCCGTGGGACCCAGTTTGGCCCATGGTAACGGGCATGAGTCCATATGAGGAGAACCACTCTGTGCCACGGGCTAAATCACATCACAGTTTTCCTGAGGGATTGATAAAGTGCTGATGTGCATTTTGCTGGACGTGAATTTAGCCGTGAGAGCTGTGTGGGAGAACGGAGCATATTAATGAATTACACTACACTACACTACATTACATTACATTACATTACATGGCGTCACGCTTTGCACCGTGGAGATTGTAATGGAGGCTCTAATTGGGCTCAGTCCGTCCAAATCCAACATGACTAAATGGGACTATTGGAACTATCCATGCGACTGCTTCCAGGGCAACAGCGAAGGTCCAGGTTTAAATTGCTGTTTTATGAACAAAAATAAATGATGGTTTGGAGGTGAACGGAGTAAAGCATTTGGAGGAGTGGGGAGGGCTTCCACACGCACGGTAGGAATGTTTGCTTGATGGCAGCATGATTATTGTCAATAATTAAAAGCGTTACAGCAACACCCTTAGCAATCCACACAAGCAAAGACATCTACCAATAGATATTCATTAATATGAATATCAATGATGTGAAAAGATCTGTGGAAAAAATATCTTAATACACGTCAGATTAAGATTGTGGGTAAAGTGCTTTGCTGGGTCATAAATAATATATATAAAATCACAGTAGAGGGGCTCCTTGAGGGTTACGTTTGGCAAAATGTGACCCTTTCTTTGTTACGCAGAACGGGCACAAGTACAAAATAAAATCAATATTATCTGTTTCGAATCAACAAAAATCATTTAAAGAATAAAGGTGACATATATTCATTTGGGGTCAAGGCCTCTGGGCCGGAGTTGCACATCACACCACTACTATAAGAAACACTGTTTCAGTAAATTAAGTAGAAAATACAATAAAACAATACTTTACCAACATTGCTTTGCCCATCTAGTACTTAACCAGAATGAAACTAAGACTAGACTAGGACCAACCAGGTCTGAACCAGGACTAACCTTGAATCAAAACAGGTCTAAAGAGGAATTAAACAGGGGACTAGTGCTAACCACGAAATAAACCAATAAACAATATTTGCATATTGAGTTGTGGGCCGGATTAAATCGCTCGGAGGGCCTGATTTGGCCCCCAGGCCTTATGTTGAGTAGCCCTGCTCCAACATTACGGTTAGTCTCTCTACCTAAGCTACCGCTGTACAAAACTATCTGTTTAGATATTTATTGTGCACACCGTTTGGACATCTGGATCAGGACGTGAAAGCTGTGCAACCTGTAAAAATAATTGAAACGAAGCTTCAGAGAGAAACTTTATATCCTTTCCCCTTCAACATAAGTTTGTTTATTCTCCACTGTGAGAAACATGCGGTCCACATCTGCGCCATACACATGTACAAGCATTATTAGACCTGTCAATCAAGCACTAATCCCCTCCGGTCCTCAGATCGCCTCTTCGAGCAGACGCGCAGGCAGGCAGACTCGTATGGGGCAACAGCCGGGCCACTGTTTCCAAACGCACTCCTCTACCTGCCCTGGCATCCGCTACATCCACGAAAGGACTGCCAAACAAAAGAAAATCAACAGTGTGTATTCAGAGGAGGGCTGGTCCTGGGGTAAGGGCATAGTCCGTGCTGCCCCCTGGAGGTCAGCGAGAGTAAAATCGTTGTCAGGTTGTCCTTAAAAGCCTCAAAGCCTTGTCTCTCTCTCACTACCTCGCTGTCTCTCAGTGGAGCAGTGGAGGTGAAGGCGGAAAGGTCTAATGGCTCTAATAAGGTCCACAGAGGCAGGTGACATCAGCTGACAGCTCGACCCAGGCACAGCCATCCAGCAGCTGCAGCCGGTATGAAACGGCCAAACTAATGGTATGTTATGGACACGTCGACAATTACCGGAGAAAGGCCATTGCTATGATAACACTAACTAGCGCTAAAAAAAGGCAGATCATTCGTTTTGATCATGTTCAAATCTCAAAAGAGGACTCCCAACCAAGCAATGATTGAAAAAAATCGTCAACTAATTTTGTGTTTGAATAAACGCTTACCGGATTCTCGGATCTTACAAAACACGCCATGTGCTTAAAGAAGACGTTTAATGCCAGACAGCACAGATAAGGACACAATAAACGTTCACATTTATTTTTTGGATGAATAACTCCGTATTTTGCGGACATAAGCCGCTACTTTTGTCAGATGTTTTGAGCCATGCGGCTTATTTGAGGCTGCGGCTTTTCTGTGGTTTTTCTCTTCACCGCTAGGCGAACTAACGGAATAAATCAAAACTACAGAAAAGTTAAGCAAAGAAGCAGATGTTGCTTTTTTTATCAGCTAGCAAATAGAACACGGACGAAAATTACACTATAAATTATTTTCAAATTCGCCCATCATTATGGAACCAACGAAGAATTCGTATGAAGCAAGTTTTAGCTGAGGCCATCGATCTTGCTAGGAACCGCGCGGCTCACGCAAGTTAACATCATTGAATGTACGGTGAGACGCTGGGACAGCGGACGAGCTCATCGATGCAAAAGTCAAGAGAGGAGTTCTGCGGCCTATACAACAGGTGAGGCCATGATATTGTTTATAATCGTTTTTTTAAAAATATACAATGCGGCTTATATAGGAGCGGCTAAAAGGTCGGAAAATACGGTAGTTTGTCAGGAATTATCCACACTTTAGCTTAATCTGGTCAAATTTAGCAAAAAATGTAATATCCAACGACCTTGGCGATCTAAATGGCAACTTGATTTAAACAATAAAATAATAATAGTTACATTAATCAATCAGCTATTTAGTTGACGCCTGATTTGGTGAGTGTCCAGGTTAGGGTTAGGCTCTGTGACAGCTTCTTCAGAGCCACGAGCTGTGCTGCGATGTTCTTCTCAGCAGACTTGAACAGGTTTCGCCGCTTCTTACGGTAGCAGCAGGACAGCGCCATTTACAGTTACTGACTTCTTCAAGACAGTATTCCAGGTGAGAATGCGTGAGAGTGAAAAGGCCCTCTCGTCCTGGTTTATAGTCCCCGGGCTCGTTTCCATATTTCAGTTGCCTCCTTAATCCAGCTCCTGCCCCAATGATGTTTGCTCCAGGTGAATAATGTGGTCAGCTCTTTTACGGTGATCAGTGCGGTCGTCCTGCCTCTAACAATAAGAAGATCAAAACCTGTGCAAATCAGATGACGAGACACGGCACAGCAATATTCAAAGTCTGGTCTGACAAAAGCTGTTGGCTACTGTTGAGTTCAGTTTTTGAGTGAATGTATAATGCACAAAACTGAACACTTCAAAAATATAAATATATAAAACAAGATTGAAGCCATTTTGGAGACACTTAAGGGTTGTTCAACTTTTGACCACTTGTCGCCTAAAAAACATCATTCCAGTCTGACTGCTTGGGCAAAATCAATCCACAATAATGACACTTTTTAATAAAACTGGTTAAATAGAACAACAAAAATGTGGTTAACATCACTTACATCTCCAGAGTAAGAATTCAATTTCCCCCGTTTGGGACAGCTATAATTAAATCCATTGTGAGCTTAATATGTGCTGCCTCATTTCAGCTCAAAGACTGGGATGGTTAAGTCATCTTTTGTCCATTATTTTACATCTTTGTCATCAGCCGATGTAAGTGTCAACATCAGGTGCAGAGGCAGCGATCGCTGGGGCAGGAACGTCAGGCTAAACCAATCGATATCTGCGTCTGGGTGGTAGTTTGAAGCTCATCATGAGTCCAAGCACACACGGCTCCTCTGGGACCCCACTGTGATGTAGGATTCATGGACAGTGTCAGACCTCCCTGATCCAGTGCTGCATAATGCCTCCATGATGTTCTATATTACCTCTTTATGACGTTTACAGCCGCGATCGGGGGTTGAACGTACTGGAAGTCCCCACGCACAGGGAACAGCCGGACCAGACGGATAATGGGAAATGGCTGTTTGATAGCAGCACTGCAATATTTTGTTATATTATGATAGATTATATTATGATAGATTATATTACGCTATATTATATTATAATACGCTATAGTATGCTATACTATACTTTACAAAAAAGTTACATATTAATGGGTTTCAGCTGATATTTGAGGACTTTTGGGGACTCATTGCTATGCCAGTGGTGATATATTTACATCACTCTGAAACCCATGGATAGCCAGAATTAAGCAAGTCCTTTAGTGCATATGAATGTGGGGACTAAAGTCTGTATACACACTATATTCATGGAGACCTGCCTCCCTTAAGAGGACAAAAATCAGGTCTCCATGCTTGTATTATTAGATCAGCAACAAGATAAAGTTCATATGAGTCAAATATGTTAAGATGGGGGTTTGGGTTCAAGTTAATTAAGAAATCTCCATGAATTAGTCTCCAGTCATTGAAATAGCCCCAAAAACATAGGAAAACTCAAAATATGTGTGTGTGGAATAATTAGAAAAGGGGGCAGAATGAACAACAGCAACAAAACTAAACTTTTAATATCTTGTCAAATACACATTATATGTTATATTTACTTTGGATAATTCCAAAGATGAAGAAATACAAAAATGTGCTGTATAGAATCAAATAAGATGATGAAAAATTATGCTTTGTCCAAATCTTTTCAACGTTTGGAATATAGGAAGCATTTAGCACAATCATTAGATACAATAAAAGTACAATGGTTCTCAAAACTTTTCACACCAAGTACACCCATATCTAAACCCAGACTGCATCAACTCAAAATTAGGGCCAAACCCGGCCAAAACTAGGATTAAACCATGGATAAGGTTGTTATCAATAATTATTATCACTAAAGTGGACAGAAAACATGAATAGATGAATAGATTGGTAGATTAGAAAAGTCTCTAAACTAAACAAATGCAATACTGTATATCCAACAGCACCGACAGTTAGAGGAACACTGATAAGTAGTAGCACACGTTCATTAGCAAGCACTGCGTGATATTTGTTATGAAGCACCACGCCAAAATATTACTTTTTCAAAAGACAAATGAACGAGAGGAAGTTTTGAAAACCACTCACAGTCTCTCCAGCGCCGCCAGACCCAAGAACGAGCCATTCCTCAACAGCGTGATCTTGTTGTTGCTCAAGTTCCTGTTTTGGGGCAAAGACATGACAAAAACATGATTAAAAAGACAGAATTGTGGAGCAATAGTCTGTAAACATGACAAAAATAGCACTGCCAGGAAATGAGTCAAACGTCTGATAAACTGTTTCTACTTTGACCGTCAATATGTTTGCGGGAGATAAGATAATACAAATTTTGGTTTACTATGTTTTTTGTGGCTGTCTGTGGTAGTGAGCCGAGCCTGTCGCCCCAAACTCTATGTCAAAATATTGGCCCCATATTAGAAAAAGCTGATCGAAATGCCCGGTCAGCAATTTTCAATCACTCATCGCTCACAATCAGATCAATAGAGGGTGCCACAGGGATAGTACACTGGTCGATTGATATTCATGTGGCGTCTCTCTGGCTACAAATGATGCTGTGTGGGGTTTTGGCTGAAATATTGGTGACTTGAAGGTAAATTAAGACGCGTTCCTTCCTCCTGTCGTTCTGTCCGTTTGTGTTGTTCAATCACAGCATGCTACGTTTGGCTCTCAATCCAAGTACCGCTCCAGCTCTTTCGTGCTGCACGTCATCTGGCTGTTTCGGTTTTGTATTAGCATCTCCACCGCGAGCAGCAGAACCACCAGCATCCTCAGCCTCATGTGTTTCTCTGATCGGTTCAACTGCCAGTTAATCACGCTCATCAGAACTTGGAGAATATTAACTTTTTGCTGCACAGTCCACTGAAAATGCTGGAAGACGTTCTTTTTTGGGGGGCTGGAACTTTTAACACCTAAAATAGTTTTTCTTCACACTTCATCGTTAACTTCTAAATGCCGTGAATGATGCCGTGTGAACAGGGCCTTATATATATATATATATATATATATATATATCATATACACATATATATATATATGTATATAGTGTATATATATGTATATACACACACATATACATATACACATATACATATATATACATATATACATATACATATATACATATACACATATATATATATACACATATACGCATATATATATACATATATATACATACATATATATACATACATATATATATACATATATATACATACATATATATACATACATATATATATACATATATATACATACATATACATATATATACATACATATACATATATATAATAATTATAATATATATATATATATATATATATATATATATATATATACTATATATACACACACCATATTATATTACACATATATATATACACATATACGCATATATATATACGCATATATACATATACGCATATATATATATACACACAACACACATATACACACACACATACACATAAATAACCAACACATTTTATTAAATTTGGTTATGTATTTAATTACATTGTTACAGAAAATACCATGATAAACTACAATGGACGCTTCTGTAGATCCAGAACGCTGCTGCTCGGGTCCTGACTAGAACCAGGAAGTACGATCAACATTAGTCCTGTGCTCAGGTCTCTGCACTGCCCCCTGTGGCTAAGAGAATAGACTTCAAAGCAGCTCTGCTCGTATACAAGTCTCTCCATGGCCTAATACCAAAGTACATCTTCGGACATGTTAGTGCCTTATGAAACCATCTCGGACTCTGAGGACCTCAGGGACCGGCCTCCTGCTGGTGCCCAGAGTCAGGACTAAACATGGGGAATCTGCGTTTCAGTTTTATGCAGCTAAAATCTGGAACAGTCTTCCTGAGGATGTGAGACAGGTTCTTACTCTGGCATTGTTCAAATCTAAACTAAAAACAGTTTTGTTAGGCTGTGCATATGACTGAAATGATTTTCTTTGCACTCTTCTCTCTTAAGTCTTAAACTATTTGACGGACAGCCTGAAAATGGCACCTTTAAATTTCTTTAAATTAAGGTTTTGTGATTTCTGTCATGTCTTTGTGATTTTAATGCATTTTTTTCCTGTTGTGTGAAGCACTTTGAATTGCCTTGTGTATGAAATGTACTCTACAAATAAACTTCTCTTGCCTTGCAATAAAACTAATTAAACTACTTTATGCCACTGACACAACCCTAAACCCTCTACATCTCACATGTTAATACACACAAAAAAAGGAAAAGTTTCACGTTAATGTAAAGTAAATGCACACATGCAATAAATGTTACTCCATCTAACATTTATTGCAGTCGATATGGTAGTTAACATGCATAATAAGCTAAACCCTCTAGCCAGCTTCTCCTAACACTATTCTTTTTGCACTTCATTCATTTGCCTGCGCCTGTTTAATTCGCCAATGTTTGAAATGGAAGCGCGTGGATGTGTTTGGCAGAGAAAGGCTGAGCGCAGCTGAGTGCCGAGGGTCCGGGCGTCGTGCTGAGTGTGTAACCGGCAGCACACGGTTACACAGGCGGGCTCTTGTCACATTATACAGCTCTGAGCCGCGGGACCCTCCGACCCGAACATAGCAGCCAAAACACAGACTCCCATGCAGACATACAGGACGACACCGCGCTTATCAGGGATTCTTTTTGGATTATTTGAGGTTTTTTCCCAAGCCAACCTGTTGCATGGGGATTTGGCAGAGCGTTACGCCAGACTCGAGAGAGCAGACGGAGTGAGCATCTTAAAAGACACGTTTTATGCTAAATTAAGCCCGTTATGATGTTGTTCCCTCGCTAAAAACAGTACCTGGAGTTATATTTAGCTTTATTCACTCGCGTTTCAGTAATCCTGTTAATGAGGTCATCGTTCTTCGCCATGTTTTTTCTTGATTATTTTTAATTCAAAAATGTGAAATACTAATCATGGTTAAAGGCCAATTATAGCCACAAGAAAGCAGAATATGTTCAATTTAATGGACACGATATTTCATAAATTAAAGCTGAACGTACTTTGCTACAACCTTTCCAACATTTTATCAGAATGATGTGTTGTTTACACTTCTGTATTTTAGTTACGACCCACAATTTTTATGAGCTCGACTTAATTTATTAAACGTAGGTGTCGCTAATTGGCAGTACGGGTTATGGGGAGGCGACCCTGCTCACTGTAATAATGCATGTTTTCAAATGAATTTTGAACAATAAAAAGATGTGTAACTCAAAAAATGCAAAATGAATACTTATCATATAATATTTAATGCAATTATATTTTTATGGAGACAAGAAGGCAGAAAAACCTCCACAAGAAAAGCCCCAGTGTACTTTTAAATTGAAGGAATTTTGAATTTTTACACTGAAATACGCAATTTACAAGTGCTTTTCTTGGGTAAAATATATGGTCAGATAAAAGATACAGTTATGAGCGCTTTTGCTAATACCCTGTCCCCGTTTAGTTAGTTATATTAGTAAGATTAATCGATCCACAGGGCAAATCTTCAGTCGACTATAAGCAAATAATTTTAGTTTAGCACATTTTAGCTATTTTGGTGAGCCTTTGATGCGCTAAACTGGGTGCGGAGGGATTGATTACCGCCTGACCATTACACGTTTGTTTATTTGGATAACCTTTACCACGGCTATTCTTTGGGGACGCCATAAAACACAATATTTAATACAAGAGTAAATTAAAAACTCTAATGATCAGAAAATGTGTAGGACTTTCCAGTGTCAGATTATTTTAAGGCCACAGATTGACTCTTTCTTATAGACTCTGCAGCAGGGCTATACATTTGTACTTGCTAGAGGAGAACTCCCTCTGTGACTTGTTAGACATTGTAAAGGGTTTTTTGGCTGCTGCTCCTCCGCTGTCGACATTTTAGACTGGGAATCGGGCTCCTCCTGCAAGCTAATAACCTCCGTGTTTTTGTCCACCGTCGCCCCAGCGCGGCGGACATGAGGAGCTCTGAGCAATCACGGCCAAGACACAAATACTGCATGACAAGGCCAGTATGCAGCTGTTGCCACGTCAATGTCATGGTGTCATCCCCTGGCCTCGAACATTTGCTGAATGTCCCTACCCTCTGTCCTCCCCATTTCACGCAACAGCTGTCCTGTCAAATAAAACTATTGGGCGATAAAACAAATAGAATAAAATGAATAAAACGTTATTTAATGATTTTTTTTAATATATAAATACAATAAATAAAATGTAATTTAAAACAAATACATTTAATAAATGCAGCCTTTGTGAATTGTGGGTGAATATTGGACGAAACATTTGGTTCTGCAGGAAGAATCCGCAAGGAGTCTATTATTCCCGAACATCGCAGTGGTCTGGAAAAGTTCAGGTGATTAGACCGTGTCGTCATGTGGATCCAGAAAACATCAAATGTTGATTTGGCATATTCCATTTAAAATGTAATATTTGTATGAGCAATTTGCAATTAGATTTTAAAATTGTTCAGCCAGAAGAACAGTCCTCAGTGCGATTCAGGGGTCTCCAACCTGTAGCTCTCCAGCCTCTTTGAGTACATGTTACTGGTTTATGATATAACTGTGCCCCATCTAAGGATTACCATTGGTGTCACATCGAGTGGTGAACGCTAAAAGTAGTACGTAATTCTCTGACATTTTTGATTTATTAAAGTATTTTCCTGGGGGGGAGTGTTGGAGACCCCTGGTTATATTAATTGAATTTCTTGTCAAAGCAGTGACAAATGTGGTAACCGTGGGAAGCTAATAGGACATTGACCCAAGCTGGGGTTTGAATGAGAATCCATTGGTGTTAGTTTAAGGTAATGGTGTTTCTATTTGATTGCAATTAACCAATATAAACTCATTAATCACAAACAAGTAGGCGGATAATCTGCACATAGATGAAGTATTGATCTTAGAATAATAAAATGTGATTTGATTAACACCTTGGCATTAAAAGGATTTGAATTAACCCACTTGTAATGATTATTGAGCAGCTATCATTATAAACCGTTCATTATTTGTGCTGATTAAATTACATTCAGTCCAAGGAACAAAATCATATTGTTCTTTTCGATAGAATTTATCATCATAAATCCTTTCTGCGCTCCTTTAGAACATCAATATAAACTTTACAACCTTTACAATTAGTTTTCTTAAATTAGTTTCATTAACATAACATAACTGTAAAAGGTAAGAAGCAGTTCTGCCTCCTGCTGGTGCCAGAGTCAGGACTAAACATGACCGGCCTCCTGCTGGTGCCAGAGTCAGGACTAAACATGGACCGGCCTCCTGCTGGTGCCAGAGTCAGGACTAAACATGGACCGGCCTCCTGCTGGTGTCCAGAGTCAGGACTAAACATGGACCGGCCTCCTGCTGGGGGCCAGAGTCAGGACTAAACATGGACCGGCCTCCTGCTGGTGCCAGAGTCAGGACTAAACATGGACCGGCCTCCTGCTGGTGCCAGAGTCAGGACTAAACATTGGACCGGCCTCCTGCTGGTGACCAGAGTCAGGACTAAACATGGACCGGCCTCCTGCTGGTGCCAGAGTCAGGACTAAACATGGACCGGCCTCCTGCTGGCCAGAGTCAGGACTAAACATGGACCGGCCTCCTGCTGGTGACCAGAGTCAGGACTAAACATGGACCGCGCCTCCTGCTGGTGCCAGAGTCAGGACTAAACATGGACCGGCCTCCTGCTGGTGCCAGAAGTCAGGACTAAACATGGACCGGCCTCCTGCTGGTGTCCAGAGTCAGGACTAAACATGGACCGGCCTCCTGCTGGTGCCAGAGTCAGGACTAAACATGGACCGGCCTCCTGCTGGTGCCAGAGTCAGGACTAAACATGGACCGGCCTCCTGCTGGTGACTGAAAGGAGTTTCTTTGCACTTTTCTCTTTGATGTATTAAACTGTGTTGTGATTTCTGCCATGTCTTTGTGATTCAATGCCTTTTTTCCTGTTGTGTGAAGCACTTTGAATTGCCTTGTGTACAAACTGTGCTCTACAAACAAACTTGCCTTCACACTTCATAGTCCTGTTATAGCCTGTGTTACTGCTGGAATTCAGACATATTCATCCAAAAAAGAAAGATGTTCAGGTCCTTATGAGAGGTTGGTGCTCAGCAGAAGGAGTTTAGTTCCTACACTCTTCTACTGTTGGCATGTTTTCAAATGACTACTTACAGCCCAATTAGGAATTTTTACTGAATGTATTTTTTATCTATTTTTTGACAATAGGGGGCAGTATTTTGGCGGAATAAAAATCCAATGCCCAATGTGACGTAACATACCGTAACACATCTCTGACACTAGGGGGCAAAATTATTATTTTTATAAAGTCAGATGTGTGTTATTTTGGGTCCTTTCAGTCTGTGTAATTGGTTTGTGTAGAAGTTTGTCATTTCTGTTTCCCCCCCCCAGATACCCCAGATTTTTAAACAAATATCAATGAGAATGACAAGAAAAACCACACACGGAAAAAAAATAGATCTTTCCTGAATTGAGTGGTCTTGATCTGTTTCAAAGCTAGAACAGGACCACACAAGTTTATCTCTTTTCACCACATTTGCAGTCTTGAGATTGGTGCAACTCCGGACTACAGTCGATTTTTAACCTCCGGTCCAGATCCAAACTCTATTCCACTTTTTCAGCGAACAACCCCTTTTATACTAGAGATCCAGTACACATTTCAATTTGGTTTAATGTTCCTGTGCGTTTTAAACCAAAGCTGGCTTAAGTCTGACGCACTGAAAGAAGATGAGGGAATTTTGAACTGAATAAAAGTATTGAAGAACAAAAGGTCAATTAATATGACAACACATTTGACCAGTAAAGTGAAGTAAATATGTCCTCTGATTGTTTTGCCTTTGCATGTTTGTTTAATAAGAAAAAGAGAGAGCAGCCAAATAAAATGATATCTTAAAATAATAATATCTTGACACAGGTGTGACAAGCAACTAAATGTTAACTAATGAATACAACTCATTATTATTATGAATTCAAGTCATTTTAACTCCATTTGCTTTTTTGCTCATGCGCAAGGTCAGGTCTCACAGCGAGGACTCAAAAACACACCGTAATTAGAATGTGGCGCTCGTAACAACTCACCATTATTAACCCGCGGATTAAAAGTAGATACCCCATAATCCATTGTGCTGAACAGGCAGAGAACTGGCCAAGAGGAGGGCGGGAGGGACGAGGGCTCAACCTTGGACAGTATATAAAGACGGACGCTGCGACTTAAGGGCAATTTCTTTTCAATCATCCCAATGGGGGCAGAGCGTGTCATGAGCTGCACATTTACTCTCCACATGACCAAGGTAAGTCAGAGTCAAAGTCAGGGTCCCGGCTAATGTGCGGTGGGCTGCATAAGAGCTGATTTGACACTGTGGAATTGTCATTTTGAGGTAAATTGTGTTATCTTGGAACGTGTGCAGTTGTGAATGAGCAGAGCGCCAAGTAATTGCAACTGCAAGGAAAGGGAAAGTACTTTTGCCATAGCATCATCCCAAAACCTGTACTTGTATTCTGGAGGTTATAATGGTGGCAAGAGGACGACGGGGAGACAAAGGAGAAGATGGAGAAATGACATCCAAGACAGTCAGTAGGAGAAGCTGGTTGAGACGTCCATGAGCCCCAACCCTCAGAAGTGAGGATGGGAACAGGCAAGGCAAGGAGAGAAGCCCTCCACTGGAAAAGTTACACAGTTTATTCAAAGTAGTAAAAAGGCCTGTGTTACATTGTGGGCTGCAAATGGAGAAGAACTATATACAAATGTGTTTCACCTCATTTGTAAATCAATTTTCCAGAGCAAAAGAGGATTCAAAGAAGTTCATTTGTTTAAAAAAAAAAAAAAAAAACACCCCTTGTCGACCATTTGCTGTTAATTCAGACCAGATCATTAATTGCATCCATGAGAACGTAAATAAAACTGCCACCAAACCTTGTACTCGAGAACTTGTCTGACTCAGAATATAAACAGCTTTACTTTCTTTTTAAAAAACAACATCATTTCCCCATCTGCCCCATCTTTGAGGAGAGCACTCATCCGTTCTCTTTGATAACCTTCGTCTCTGCAGGAACAACAGAGCAGCCCAAAGGAAGTCGCCTCTCTGCTCTGGGCCAGGATCAGGATTCATGTCAACATCCAATATTCTATTTACATTTGGGCCGCTCCGAAAGCAAACTGTGGACAATATCAAATGTCAACTATTTCCAATACTAAACAAGAAGAGCAGGAGCCAGCTAGTGACTGTGTGCACTGGGAAAATGTCCTTTTTTGGTACAAAACCTGGATCTGGCTTGATACAACCACCAATTTCAAGTACATGATAATATTCAGTACTTTTTCTTTTTTTTTTTTTTTTACTTTTCAAGCTTGAACAAATGATGTGAGATGTGCTGCCACTTCTGCTACTATGCAACCTGAAGTCACAGTAACATTTAAGATGGCAGTTAGTTAATCAGGCTCACGTAAATAAAGGATATGAATAGAACTGACTCGTGGTAAAATAGGAGCGAACTAGTTTCCATTTCAAACATTGGAAAATGTCTTGAAAATATTGCCCTGAAACCTCCCTGTTTGCAGCCTTGACTGACATTTGGATAGTTTTGTCCATTGATCTTAAATCTGACAATTTTAATCCAAATTGTTAATCTGATCCTACCATAAAGCAAGTTTGTGCCCACTTGTGTCACTTTATATATCGACCTTATTAAGAGAATGACATGAAAGCACCACATTTTAAATATGTTACATTTTCATCAGGCCGTTGATATTATACATTCCGGTAGTTTTTATGAGAAAAGTAAATAATTGGTAATTTCTCAGTACATTGTGTAACTTTAACGATCAAGCCTACATTTGCCTACTGTCCATTGTTCAACCATGTGGCATTAAATGTTGACATGTGACAGGTGCTTTAGTCCTCAAAAAAACATGCATTCTTGCAGTGAGAGGGGGTCGTCTCTCTACAAATCTTAGCCTGGCTTGTCTCCATGGAGATAAGTACTTATAAAATCTACTTTTATGACCTTGAGTTATATTAATGTTCCCTCATCATAAGTAGCAGTTTGTGTAATCCTGCATTTTCCTGCATTT
Source organism: Chaenogobius annularis (assembly GCA_015082035.1). Taxonomy (NCBI): domain Eukaryota; kingdom Metazoa; phylum Chordata; class Actinopteri; order Gobiiformes; family Gobiidae; genus Chaenogobius; species Chaenogobius annularis. The sequence goes on from BJKM01000228.1 coordinate 831,750, forward strand.
GAGGCAGGAAAAAAAAAGAAAATCAAAATTAAGTCAAACCGCCACTTTTCAAGCACAAAAACAAGTGAATAAACACCCACCGCTTCTAAAGTGAAATGCCTCAATGAAGCCAAAGGACCTCAGGTGGAAACTAGCATCTTCCATAATCTGCATCTTTCCTGTTCATGGCACACTGTCCCTGTATAAATACAATTATACCATATCAAGAGTTATCAGTTCTGTAGCTTTAAACAGTAAGTCAATGGACCCATTTTTTATTGTTAAGTTGTTTTAGATCAAAATTGTGGTTTACTATTAACAAAATGTATAATCATGACATGTTATAGGGTCCGTGGAAAATGGAAAATCCAAATCCAATCCATTTCCCGTTGTCAAAAAGGTTGAGGACCATTGTTATAGTTTATAGAATACCTGAAAAAAGCTATTTCTTCTTTCATACCATGTGGAATATTCTAAGCAAAGCAAGAGACTCTCCATGGAGACGAGCTGGTTTCACATTTAAGTTAGGTAGTGCAACTTATAGTTATGGCAAGGTTTAATTTGAGTGATTCCTGTACGAGAAATGTGTCTTCTGAATGGGACAACCTGTAGGTACAGTTGGGAGTAATTAAAGTTGTATTATTTACAGCTTAAGCCAATACTAGAATGAACAAGCTGCTATTAAGCAACTATTTTCATGGATTTTCATTGTTGTTGATCCAAATGCTATTGTCCTGCTGGGTGTGTCGGTTTGTGTTCGTCTTTTCACAAAGCTCAGCGAGAGCCGGAGAAAGAGCAAAGCTGAGCCAGCGTGGAGCCAGCAAATAGCAGAGACCGGGCAGGGAAAGGCTGAGTGAGGCCATTTCACAACATTTCACACCCAGATTTAGTGCAAAAATAACCATTCGGCCAATCGTTCTTTTGAGTCACACTTTTAACACCTCCGGACGAGCCAAAAATACCACACGTCTGTTTTCAAGAAGCAAAGAAGAGGAGGCTGTTACTTAAATTTTAAAGAACCACAGATTTTTGGATGCTATTGTAAGCTGCCGATGTTTACAAGGATGAGTAAATGAAAGATTTCCAGAACAGATGTTTGCACGATGAATATATTTGTAAGTACATTTCACAGTTTATTCCTATTTTGGCATGAAAAGTAGAAAGCCAATATGACTGAAAATAGGCCTTGGCTGATCATTGAACAAATGAGGTCTTTTGTGTAATGAATAATCAGTTTTTAGGTCTACTTTTGCAGAAGTATTAAATGCAAAAACATTTTTAAATGTTAAAAATGTTTGTTGATTTCCAAAAACACATTTAAGTACTACCTCTATCAGGTGATAATGTCACATCAGTGACTTTCTCTGCATCAAAATGAGTTACACATTTCTGCCCACATTATTCAACAGAAACAATTTACTTCTGGAAAAACTCAAATTGGCCACAGATTATGGAGAACTAGTAGGTGCTGTCTTTTTGGACTTGAAAAAGGCGAACATCATGACCTGAGCCACTTTTTGTATTTCTGCGATTTACCTGAATAAATTTCAACAGAAGAGTTTAAAATGTACGATTAAGATGCAGTGATTTATGTGCGTGGAAAGAGTGCATGCAGTTTCAAACGAACTGTCCAAACGCCTTCAAACCGGGACAGAGTGGTTTCAAAATGCAGGTGTGTCATTGAATGCTAAGAAGACCACGTCTGTCTGCTTTGCCTCTAGGAACAAATCCATATCTAAACAGCACAATCTAAAGATAAAAGGACACAATACTGAGCAGATATTTACTTGATACACAAGTGATATCTGCACCGAGCACTCTGCCTTCTGCCAAATGTCTTTCGCCTCGGAATACCCAAAGAGCTTTGAATATACAAATATTAAACGTGTTTAGCGTACACCGGTGTGTGAATGTGTGTGTGAATGGGTGAGTGGTTCCTTAATGTAGAGTGCTTTGAGTGCCTTGAAGATAGAAAAGCGCTATATAAATGTGTCCATTTATTATTATTATTATTATGTTTTGATTTTATTTACATCAAAAAGGTTTCCAGATTTGCCAAAGTAAATGTATGCACGTTCAGACTGATCAAGGACGGCCTGAAACTACGCTGCTCGTAGTTTCATGCACTCTCACAGGCAACTGCCACTTCTGTCAAGCCTCTTTACATGATTTATAACAGAGAAACCAATCAGGTCACACCACTGTGTTAGTTTGAATAATTTAAATGTGTTAACTTTAGAAAAATTGCATCAAATTTGTGCAGTTGAAATTTGTGCACAAATGCTTGCATCAGCAGGCTCCGCAGGTTCTTGATAGTTCCTCTCAGAGCAGAGGGGTCAGAATGACATTTTAGAGTCCCAAGACATAAAACATAATCAGATTTCACTGTACAAGGAGCTGCACAATGGAGCTTTTCACCTGTAGAACTGAAAGGAGAAACAAACTGGGCCCTTTTCAAATAAGAACTCAGACTTTTTAATATCAGATATGTACGGTCAACCTTTGACCTGTTTTTTAATGTATGATGCATTTTGTCTTTTTTTTATTGCATTGTTTGTGACTGTCCTTTTATGTAAAAGACCAACTAGGGACGGACATTGAGAATTGTCTGATCACATCACATTGGCATTCATATTTTGGCTATCAACACTCACTATAACAAATTTAATTATTTACAGGATAATTCATATTTGACACATTTTTGATCAGATCAAAAAGCAACATTAAAAAACTACAATGAGCGAGGTACTGGCACTTCAGCTACTCTTTTATGTCACCCGCAGACAGGTCTCCACGACTGTATGAGAAACCTGCTCTTCAGCGCTGACATCCCGGCCCTTTGTGCTGTCCCCGAACCTGTGTCATGTGTCTCTCTGTGGGACGTCCTTCAGGACACAAGCAGCTTCTGTTTGTGCAAAGTGAAGCGTGTCCCCGACCTGCACATTCCTCTGCCAGGCCTCTGCGCAGTGTCCAGGAAATCAGAGCAAAACACGCTCACACATTACGTAAACAGACTCCTGTGTTTACAATGTCAGTGATGTCACATGTGGACAAACTGTGACCAAAGAGGAGGGGCCAAGCTGCTGTTGAGGCTGTTGGCAAATGCCATTGGCTCTGTACACAGTGCAGTACACAACATTTACCAGGTACTTTTCCTTTGTACAAGTGGGGAACTTTTGGTTATTTTTAGTACTATGATAAGATTTGAGCTGTAGACATTTGAACTTGTATGAGTCATTATTGAGACAAACTACAGTAACTAATATTGTTGTTGTTTTTTTTATTCATATTATGTAATTAGAATAGTGTTTTGGGTGGTGATCCTTCTTCAGGGTTTTTGTGTCAGACGCAAAACAAAATTTTAGTTATTTGTTGTCAATATTGTCCTCAGAAATACATTGCACCTCAAACTTTTGAATCAAGACAGACCTGGATTCCAGCAAAAAAACCATAATATGAGCAGAAAGTATTAACAATAACTGTTATCGAGCATGCTGCGCAGAGTCATCGGTTCATGCCAACGTACGTCACATATCAAGAATAGAGTTCAATTGCAGCTGGTCCGAGACATGCAGAGTGATTACTTATTGTAATTTTTCTGTTTATAACCACAAATTTGTGGTTCACAAATGTTGCCTGAAAGGTGTCGGTTTTGCCAGCTAACATGTCACAGGGCACAAATATTGTTTTTTTCACAGCTTTTTCATGACTTTACACAGACTTTTAACTGACAAAGACCTTCAGCAAAGTAAGCACTAAACGCCATGGTTGAGCTGTTAGCAGTTTTCTGTTTTAAAATGCAGCTGTACTTTTGAACGAGAAATGTCAGAACCACAGCTGACAGTAAAGACTGGGACCGTTCTGATATTTGAGCAGTTTTCCCTTTGAGTTTACATTTGTTTACATTAGCGACCTGAACCAAGATGGCTGCTGGTGGCGCACAGGTCATGTGTCTGGCATGAAGCGGTTGTAAATGAAGCATGGCTGCATGGGGCAAAACTCAAATGTGAAATATTCCACGTCATTTGAAATGTAATGCTTATAAATGAGAATTGATGTGAACAAAAGCTGCAAGCAAGTCTAATTTTTTGAATAAATATAAATTTTGTGTGGATCCAAATCTGTGCATACATTTTCACAGAATGTGTAAAGTTTGTCTCACAAATAGCAACATGAACTAGAGGTGAAAAGTGTCTGGTTAAGGTCTACAAATTCAGATTCAAATTCACATGCAAAAGCAAAGATTCACAAAAAGTTTTATTCACCGATATATTAAAAGTGCATGAATCCATAAATGCCAGTCGGGCAATGTGTAAAGTTTTGGATTTTGAATGAATAATTTTTGCTGCATCATGTTCATGCACAAGTTAAATTTCAGCCCATACGACTGTGGGGATCTTAGTATTTTCACCTGGTAAATCCAGTTCAATGATGGGGTCAGTATGTGTTGGCTGATACAATGGATGACTTGATGCATATATTTCTCCTTTACAATGCTTAATAAGGTCATCACTCCTTAAATACTGTATCATTTTAGATACAAGCTACACTAAAAATACATATTGGACATTTAGTACATTTTAAGTGCCAGTCATTTCACAGATGTTGCTCAAAACATGATGGTCCATGAGGAAACGGAATTTTTGCATTGGCCACTAATAAAAGAGCCATCTCTTAATCCTTAATCCATGTCTGCCGGAAACCTCGTCTTCAATTACAGAAACACAGTGTATGTAGTGGAGCCCAAGAGCCTTTTCCCTAGGAGGAGGTTTAGTGGTGGCTATAGAAAGATGTCTGTTCCCGCAGCAACATAAGGTTTAAAAAAATGTGTACTTGTTTTTGTGGGGGGGAATTGTAATAATAATTTGCCTATTTAAAGGTGAATTTAAGTGCACAGAAAGGCGCCTATTAAATAAAGAGTGGACAAAAATACCATATTCAGACTTAATTTCATCATGTGACAATTGCTGTAGCAGGTTTGTGTAGTATATCTGTACTATTAAAATGCTTAAAACCAGTTGTATTGTTATTGGCTTCTTGAGAACCTTTACTTTAGCATCTCATGCATTAGTACTAAAAATAATACATTCAAAATCACACAGGACTCTCTACTAGCCAGGGGTTCCCTCATTAGGATTTGTGTTAGCCCGGACATGCTAATACAGGCACACAGTTGTAATGAATGATACTAGAGGGCAGAAATGCACACTCTGATGATTTATGGACTTCAAAACAGCACAGAAGACCTCCACTCTACCTACGATTTCACAAATCTGTGACATTTCAAACTAAGTGTTTTGTGAGGCTGAAAGAAGGAACAGGGAAGATGAGCTTGTAAACAGGATTCATGAAACAAGTGTTAGCGTAGATTTCAAAACCCAAATGATGTTGGATGTTTGTTTGAATATGTTTCCATGAAGTTTTGACACTTGAAACCAGCATAAAGAAAGATTTTGCAGCAAATTACACATTTCAACATGCCTTACTTTGGATTCAAATATAAAGAAAATAAAAGCAAATTTGGTTGTAGAAGAGCTGGATCTGAATCAAGAGGAAATGTTATATTGTAATATTTAAAAATGTTATTTAACTGGATTTCCTTTTCTGGATCTTCTTCCGTCTAGTCAGCTGTGACAGTGCGCTCTTGTACGGTCATGCCTCGGCCTCTCCAGACATTTGCACCATGTTATTACAACAGAACAAGCTGCAAAAATAGCAATCTGCAGCACCCCAGCTAATCATAATGAGAACTGTTACAAACATTATAATCTGCTGCAGGCTTCCATCTTAGACCACTCGTATTCAAACAGCCAAACCCCTGTGTTATTCCTACAGATCGGGTTACTAGGCAAAGCTCACCAAAATAACATATTTCATATCTACTAACATTGACCTTGGATGAGAAGCAGACTCCACCGCGAGCCGTTCCTACAGATGTGCGTCTTAAAAGGAGAACTCGCAGTTTCGAGTCAGCAGTGGAATACATGAGAGCGTTTCATTCTTCAAGTGTTACAAATGTAAAACGTGTGTGTTTATTTGGTGGTATATCGAAAGAGATGTGCAAGTATATTTGGATACAGCTTATAAAATAGATTAGAGCCTGTTTTCCAGCTACAAGGAACAAAACATTCATGGGTTCAGTCAATTGACTTTTGAGGATGTTGTAGCCTATCTCCAGTGTTACAGTCATGAAAAATAGTGCACCTCATTGAAAATGAAAAGGGTTGATACTTCAAAAAGTTTTGGGTGTTGATCCTTATCTACAGTGGCGAGTCCCTGACACTTAAAAGCAACAAAAACTTGCCATAAAACAGTAGACATTTACATCCAAGCTTCCTCGTCTACAGCTGCTCAAAGCCTTCAAGAGCACAGACTTTGAGTTCAGGGGGATGGCTGTCTGATCATGGAATATAACACCTGGAAATTAGGCTAAAGTTAAGTCTGCACATGGGCTTATAACGTTTATTAGAATAGCCATGCAATTAACATGGTAGTTTAATGCGTAAACTAGCATTAGCTAGCTGCTAGCAACAAAGTACTCCTCAGTCTGGAGGGATTTCTGCAAGTCCACTGGTCCCTCCTGGTGGCAGTGATCCATTTCTGGGGACAAACGGTGTCTTTGTGGATGTTACAGAAAAATATTCCCTTTTTTCGAGAACTATTGGCACTGCCACAGCAAGCAGCTTCCGTACTCAAGAAGGCAGTAGCAACTCACGAGAAGGACTCAGGAGACCTATGCTGCGTTCATGTGGTCCTCGGGCGCTCGTGTTCCCGAGATGAAAAGTCAGAGTTCCGAAAACCTTGTGAATCAGACTGATGCTAGTGGCGTCTGTGAATGAGCTTTCTGCTACATTTCTGCTACACTTCCCCTGCTGAATAGTTTCAGTGGGATTAGTTCTGTTTAGTTTATTTATTTAAATACTCTATCCCTCGCTCAGAGCTGTCTAAACTTGGGCCATTCTCGGACTGTCTCATTGCAGTGGTCGGCCGGCAACGGCCGTCACATACTATTTGAAGCTGTACTCTGCATTCAAGTTGGTATAAAGCAGTGGTTCTCAAACGGTGGATCCGGGTCCACAAATGGTCTGATGTTTAAAGGGGCACTATGTAAGTTTTAGGGTGATTTGCTTTCTAAAGAGAAGTCGTTTGAGAACTTCTTCACAAAGCTTTATTGCAAGAAATGACCAACTACGGCTTTTAAAATATACATTTCCCTCAGCACATGGCATGCTTTGGAGTCGGTTCATAGTTCAGAAAATGATTATGCAATTACTAAATGAGTTGACCATTATTTAACTAATTGATCAGTTCTGATTAATTGATTGTCGTTTCAGCTTTACATTACATAGATATTTATATTGCATTTTGCAATACAAAGGATTACTGCTGATAAGAGACACCAGTTAGATTGCTTATTTGCTCGAACTAAAATATTCAATCCAAAACCTTGAACTATAAACTGGCTGTGGTCTAGACTGGATCACATGTCCTCACTGCTGCACGCAAACATCCTACAACATATGAAGTGCTAATGAGTATTTATGCATTTGTGAAAACATCAAACAATGCATTTCTATGATTAGTCTAGTGATTTACATATACTAACATTTCATTTTGATGTAGAAACATCAAGGAAAATCTGTAAAACATACATACACGCGAGCCAACTGCGAACATGTGATGTTTGTATTACATAACATTTCCTTTGCTTGATGTCTTTGTAGTTGGCTTTGGCAGAGTACTTGGGCTCAGTGGGCTTTCTGAAACAAACAAACAAACAAACAAAGACTATACCATGGACTGACTCTGTTCTAGTGTGAACGCTGCTACAGTCCAGAGCTAACACACAACACGCAGAGAAACTGAGGCATTAGAATACATGCCAGCTCAAGTGCCGATGCCCATCCTGACCCGATTTCTCCTTCAGAAACAAACAGGGCGATTCCAGGCCTCTCGGAGATCATACTTGAACACTTGAACTGTGTCACCGCAGCAGCAGAACCATCAGCCGCTTTATATCAATGTTTTTAAGTAAAAGATTGACAAATTAAACTGAACATTGTGAAATATCTAAATAAATTTTCAAATGTTGACAGACGAATCGCATGCAATCTAAAGGGAAACCCCATCTGATAGTATGACATCTACAATATTCTACACTTAAAAAAAAAAGAAAAGTAAAATAGTTCCCATTAATTTGCACCATTTACGTCAGCCTTTATCTCTCTTCACCTTGCACACTTAACGATATTATTCACTTTTTCTTCACAATGACTCGAAATGGGTTAAACCAACACACTCCTGACAGGACTGTTGTTCTGGACTAAATTAACACCTCACTCTCTCAGTCACTCTCTGTTTTCGTTGTGGCATGGAACAACACTGCGCGGCTCTCACTTCTCTGGCAACGCTCGTAATTCTCTAATATTTTGGGACTTTTTGGACGGACTGGTGCTTTTCTAGGATGTGATTTACCTCCTCCCGTCTCCTGCTCTGACCGTGAACTCTGTGGATAAACTGCCATGGCCTGCAGCAAAGTGATCAGCTGTTCCTCCACATGAATTCTGGTTTCTGCCACGGTGACGCCGACGGGGCCGAGCGCGGTGATAAATGGATTGACATGTGACCAACAGGAGCCAGAGGAAAGATCTTAATCAATGGCAGATTAGAAGTTCCCCAAAAAATATTACGTACAAATTAAAATGTAGTGACTTTATTAAAAGGTGCACCATGGAACTTTTTAGAAGTCTGCTTGCCTTCATGGATGTTTTTGCCATGCCTGGAATGCTCCGCAGAATTACATTAAAGATGTTATCTTGTATTTATTTCTTTATTTAAAGCTTCACTGTGCACCTTTTTTAGTAAAAAAAAAAAAGAAAAAAAGTAAATGAATAATTATATATAAAATAAAATATATTGTTTTAACTAAAAAAAATAAATAAAAATGCTCCTCACGGAAATGCTGTTCCTTTGGTTATAATATTCCACAGAATGGCATAAAACGCTATTTATCACCAGAAGAATGTCCAGAAGAATGGGTTTAACTTTCTGTTTCTATGGAATCATGCAGGTGACCTTCAGGTCCACCTTCAGAAAGTTACTTTAAGTGAGCGCGCCTATCCACAGATTTGACCTGTAACTTTGCCTAGCGGGATCACCGGCTTGTCATTATGGTGATAAATAAGTTTAATGCCATACTATTTGGGGAGAAAGGAGGGAGACTCTCCTTACTATTGTTGTTGTTGTTGTTGTTATTACAGTGTGTCAAGTCAGCAAAATAACATAAAAAACTAGGGGGGGAAAAAACACCGTAGTTTACAGAAAATCCCCAAAGTAATCACTATTTAGAACTGCTATATATGAAAGTGAATATTAGAAGTACTTCTTTATAACAGGGATACGAAGCACAGCAGTATAATCCCTTGTGTGGCCATGTTGTTGTGTAAATGTGTCTATTTTAGTGAGAGCAGCGACATCCCAAAGCTGCGGGCGGCCGGACCCTCACAGAGAAACAGCAGTAAATCTGGTGCTTCAATTGTGTTTAAATAACAAAATTAGACATACATATCCATTCAGAAACTTCAACGAAAGAGGCGATAAACTGTCTAACATAACATCTCATTTATAATTAGAAAGTACAAAAGATAAAATAATGCACAAATGGTATTTTCAGAGGACAGACCACAAACAGTAGAACAATCAGTCATATATGCAAGAAACGTTCAAATCATTTTCTTTTGTCAGCATAAAGGTGCTGTCACTTGTAGACTAGGGGGTATGCATGCTTATGTATGTACGGTATCCGCAAACTACTTCAAGAAGTGGGATTTGATTAAGAAGTTACGTTAAAAAACTCAAGTTACTCTAATCCGGTCAGTGATAAAAGCACACCCTGACTTTCCCGTCTCCACACTGCACAGCACAGGGGTCACTTTGGTGCCGTCTCCTCAGATTAGCCGCCTGCTCACTGTTCCTTCCTATGACACTGCATTTTAAGCACCTGACATTGTAAACGTCCCCAGTATACACATGCTAACAGTTTTTGTCAGGCCGCTAATGCACAGGAGGACGTGTACAGGGGCTACAGCGAGCGAACACCGATGAAATATTCATACACGAGTATCTGAGAGAGAGGCAGCACGCACACAACAGCACCTAGGCAGCAACATGGAGGCCCCAAGGGACACCAGCAAAAAGGAGATAGGGAGAGAAGAGGGAGCTCCGGAATATTTATAGCCAAATAAAGTGAAAAAGATTGAGGAAACCATTTGGGGAAATACAAAGGGGTAAATAGTTGTCTATATGCGACAATTGCTTTGAGAGTTTTCAAAGCAAGAGGACGAGAATGATATAATACCTGTCTGACTGTAAGGCAAAGTCCATCCATCCATCTTTTTCCGCTTATCCGGGGCCGGGTCGCGGGGGCAGCAGTCTAAGCAGGGACTCCCAGACTTCCCTCTCCCCAGACACTTCCTTCAACTCATCTGGGGGGATCCTGAGGCGTTCCCAGGCCAGCCGAGAGACATAGTCCCTCCAGTGTGTCCTGGGTCTTCCCCGGGGCCTTTTCCCGGTCGGACATGCCCAATACAGCCACCTCAGCTGGCTCCTCTCGACGTGGAGGAGCAGCGGCTCTACTCCGAGCTCCTCCTGTGTGACTGACCTCCTCACCCTATCTCCAAGGGAGCGCCCAGCCACCCTGAGGAGGAAATTCATTTCGACCGCTTGTATCCGCGATCGTCCTTTCGGTCATTACCCAAAGCTCATGACCATAGGTGAGGGTAGGAACGTAGACTGACCGGTAAATGATGCAGACGCTGCAGCGATCCGCCTGTCAATCTCACGTTACATCCTTCCCTCACTGAACAAGACCCCGAGATACTTGAACTCCTCCACTTGGGACAAGGACTCCCCACCCACCCGGAGAGGGCAAGCCACGTTTTTCCAGTTGAGAACCATGGCCTCGGATTTAGAGGTGCTGATTCTAATTCCGGTTGTTTCACACTCAGCTGCAAACCGCCCCAGTCTATGTTGCAGGTCCGGGTTTGATGGGGCCATGCAGGGACCGGACAGCACTGAGCAAAGGGCCCGGGCCTCATACTCCTGGAGCACCCCACAAGGACACCCCAAGGGACACGGTCGAAAGCCTTCTCCAAATCCACAAAGCACATATGGACTGGTTGGGCAAACTCCCATGAACCCTCGAGTACCCGATGGACAGTATAGAGCTGGTCCAGTGTTCAACAACCAGGACGAAAACCACTCTGCTTCTGCTCCTCCTGAATCCGAGGTTCGACTATCGGTCGAATTCTCCTCTCCAGTACCCTGGAATAGACCTTACCGGGGAGGCTGAGGAGTGTGATCCCTTTTCTTGATCAGAGGCACTGTCCCCGACCACCCCGCGATGTTGCAGCGACATGTCAGCCAAGACAGTCCTACAACATCCAGGGACTTTAGGTATTGAGGGCTGATCTCATCCACCCTCGGAGCCCTGCCACCGAGGAGCTTGCCAACAACCTATGTGACTTCGGCTTGGGTGATGGACGAGGCAGCCTCGAAGTCCTCAGCCTCCTCTTTGGAAGACGTGACAGTGGGATTAAGGAGGTCCTCAAAGTATTCCTTCCGCCGTCCGACGACATCCCGAGTCAATGTCAGATTTTATGGCAGAAAGGCTGAACAGGGATGGTGCAGACTTCCTAACCTGCGCCGTTCTGTCACTACTGATGATGACGACGACGACGACGACGACGACGACGACGACGACGACGACGACGACCAACCCCTTAAAACAGTCAGTACTTTAAACCACTTTGAGCTCCTCCAGGTTTCCAGGATTTATCTTCCTTCTGCAGCAGATGAGCAGGATTTGAGGAGCTTATCCTGGTTCATCCTGAGAGAGGCACAGACCTACACAATCACAGTCATCATCCTCAGTAAACGATGGAGTAATAAACCAGTAATAAACCAGGGAGGCAGCATAGCAGGGAAAATAAAGGCTTGAGTAACTGGATGAGAACTTTTATGGAGCAATGATAGTTAGTTAGAGGTAGGCCTGTATACAGGCTGCATTCATCTAAGAATGACCATAACTGCTCCACAAACCAAATACATAACATACTGTGCACTGCTATAATTAATTTATTCAAATCATTGTGCAATCTTCAATCAGTTTTATTTGTTCGTCACAGTATATCTTATGAAATTAGTGGCCACAGATGTAATAATAACTATATTTGAATGCAAGTGATTCCGCTTGCTTCCAGCCAAAAAAAAACGTTTCCAACAAATTCCCTTCGGACTAAACTGCTGATGTGCTAAACTGACAATCACATTTTAGAACATGTTTTTGTAGGTCTAAACTACAGGGTGAGTAGGGTTTGTATTGAGACCCATGGTGAAAGTTTCTCGTGCTTGTTGATTTTTGCTGTATTTTATTTTTTGCAAATTGGGATTTTGATTTAGGCAAAATGAGCTTTTATCCACATTATAATTGTTTCCCTCAAAGTTACATTTAGACTGATTTATGCGCGTCATAAAAATTGAGTCATTTTTATTCTCCTGCATTCAAGACACCATTGCTCTGAAAATTCCAGTTTTTATCGACCCTCGACACACGCCCACTGTGCTGTACTTACTTCATTATATCCACAGCTATCAATAGGCGACACCTTGTTGTTGTTTCTATTATCAGTAATGTGCTTTTAAATATACTTTATGGGTCGTAGATCGTAATAAATCAGAAAAAGCACGTCGTCTTAATCTTAACTGTCGTCGCAGTAAGGCCTAAGACAGGAGACACACTGACCCACGAAGACTTTGGCAGGCTGAGCTGTTCCTTTCTAAGAATTCAGTGTTCAAACATTTGTACATCTGACAAAAAAAAATCAGCTACAGAGCAGCAGCTAAACCAGGTCTGAAGGAACATCTCCTCATGCGACAGCCATCAGTACGAGTCGCTCCACATATACTGACTTTTACACTACCCAGAATCCTCTCGGTCACTTCTGCTGCCCACTGAAGAGAGGCAGTGGCAGGCTTGTGAGGGAATGCCTATTAATGTGTGGTCATGGTCACTTTGGACTTTGTTTAATTGTGTAAGGGCTTTCAAATTACCAAATGTTTTTATCGAAAATATTAAAAGGCGCTTTAATCTTTTTTTTTAATGATCGTGTTCTCAATGATATGGGCGCTTTCTCTGCCCCTCACAACCTGGAGCCAAGCCACTCGTCTATTCTACAGTGGCTTTTCCAAATTACAAATAGAAGACATAGACGTAAATACTTGTTTCCGTCTATCAGACTAGTGTTTGTTGTCATACTATGGAAACGACCCATAGTACAATAAACCGAGATGAGGGGGCGTTCTTGCTTTCTCATACTTGATATACTGTTCTCAAGAAGTCGAACTGTAGAGGGCGCTCTCCTCCCTCGTTGGTTTTCGTGCGTCCCATGCTATCAATCTCTGGGAAGATTCCAAAGCCATTCCCCTGTATTTTTTTGGGCTGGAACCACATTTAGGTGAAGTCAACCACAATAACCTGTGATGTTGTGTGCTCTACTGACCACTAAACATCCTCTTTTCATTGGTATATAAATGAGGAGAACACATAAATAATATAAATGTAATGACGGGATACAAACTTATTATGTTTGATAAGGGAGCAAGCTTCCCCATTCATTTGTACAGTATAAGGTGTCCCGTTCAATTTGTCAAACCTCTGGGTAACATGAGCCCAGTGATTGAGTTTGAGAAACAAAAGCAGAGAATTTCACCTCTATGAATATCTATGATAATATATTATCCATGTTGCGATATGATTCCTAAATCGCAAACCATTATGTTAGTAATTAATTGAGTTAACTATCAAATATATTGAAATAAAAAGGGAAAAATTACATCTCATATTTTACAGATTCAACTGTAAATGCCTGAACATTGCAAAGTCAACATTTGGCTATTATGAAATTAATCAAATATGCTTTTTTTTTTATTTATCTGGACTTGACTTGTTCTTGTCTTGTGTCATGAAACATTCATCTTATGCAAAGTGTATAAAGCTTTCAATAAGTAACACTTCTATTCACTTCTATTGCTCATAAGAATGCAAATATAATTCAAACATTGTATGTCAAAAAGCTGGTATTCAGAAAATATGTGAATCTATGCAGAAGAATACTCGGCGGCTGAATTTGAACTTGCCCGACGGTTCGCTGAGCCCTGACCTGAATTCAAACAAAGCATACATTCAGCACAAAGCAACAGTGTCTGCTTCGACAGCGAGAGCCACATATTATTGAATCCATTAGTTTAGCTCCGTGCTACCAGCTGGTCACCGGCAAAACCTGTCCAACAATCACTTAGTCAATGATGTAAAAAGGTCAAAGGCAACGTTTACCAGAGCAGAGAGGGAGGACTTCGCTCAATACATCGATTTCCTTTGGGTTTGTTTGGGGGACAGCGGCAGCCCCATGGAACGGCCCGGCTCTGCTATGACCTTAATTGTGCATGTAAACATAGTGACTGTATTAAGTGGATGTTGGGCCCGAGCCAAGAGCATGACAGCACACAGAAGGGCAAGTTTGAGCTGGGACGTCCAATGAGAGTGTTACGGACGGAGCAGACTCAGATTATAGTGGTATAACATGGAGATATTGAGATTGTTGATGATTATGTTTACAAAATATCTATGCAAATCTCTATGCAACTAGTTTGTCTGTAGTTGTGTAGAAATATGTCACGACTAGGGCAATGCAAAAGGTGATGCCGGCACTTAAAATGACTCCAACTTTATTTATTCTCTGGTTGTTGCTGCGTAAATACTAAAAGCTCATGTTTGGAAAGAGTTCTGTGAGAAAAATGCTTCTAAACGCATGGAGATACCAGTTGGACTTTTCAGAAAGCAATTATTTTTAACATTAAAATCCCGCTTAACTCTAACCCTATGTACAACGGCTTGCAAAATTATTCGTACCCTGGATCTTTTCAACATTTTACCACGTCTTGACCACAAACCGAATGAAAAATTATCTTTTTTTGTGAAAGAGGAACACAAAGTGGCACACAATTGCGAAGTACAATCTATTTAAGATTGTGATTGTGACGTGAAGTACTGTATCTGGGACACAAAACTCCTCCAATGGAAACAATATATGGATACATCTGGAACAAAAAGCTGTCACAACGAAAAGGAGGATCTTTGTTTATTCTTTTTACAGTACAGTGCAACTAGTAAATTGCAGCGTGTTTAGACGTCCCTGGACAGTTTATTTTCACAGCGACTCTAAACAAAGGAGCGAGCAGGAGGCCTCTGCAGAAGCTGAGAACGCACTTCCACCTCAGGAAAAGTGCTTCCCGGTCTGAGCCGTACACAAGAGGTCACCGCGGAAACAGCACGGACGAGGAAACAACAACAACATCCTGGTGTCGAGGGAAGGACAACGCTCAGAGGATTCACGGTCGGACGGACGGGTGCGAATTCAAGCCAAATTCAAGTTTATTTTAAGCACCTTCAATATTCGGAACACAATGCTTTCTAAAGGGGATGTGTACAGGCAGAACTCCAGTCCTGTTGTTAATTTGCATGTTTCGGTGGTGTAAAAATAAAGATTTTAAAATTGTCATCAATATATTTACTGCAAAATATCAAATTTACAATGAATTTTCCCTTGTGGATGATTCTTATTGAAATGTTGTCAAATGAATGACTCTTGAGGGTTAATGTCACAAGCAAGTGGCCAGTTTAAAAATGTGGTCATTCATTCAACAGATCGACAAAGATACTGTCAGGTGACGCAACACCAATAGTTGTGGGGATTATACTGACCATTTCCAGGATTTATGAACGTCCGAAAAACACACTTTCAGCTTGGACCTATCAATACGTGGTGATACAGTTCTGTAGAAAGACGACAATGGTTTCTTACAGTAAATTATTTCTAAACGACATGATATCGATAGGGCCGTTTGTGCTCTCAATATTATTAGGTTCTTGGGCTAAAACCACTGTATACAGAGAGAAGATACAGAATCTTCATAGGTAAACACACAAAACTGCTCTGTCACTTCAAAAACGGCTGCTTTCAAAATCCATGCTTTCTCCTTTCTGCTGTTCATAATCAAATAATTAGTCGACTAACCAAAAATACTGGTCCACGTAAAAAAAAAAAACCGTTAAAGGACTGCAAGCCTATGTAAATGTTATTGGTTGTCTCAAATGTTGCACTTCTTTAAGTAACATAATTTGGTCATTAAACAACAAAATATCATGTCATACTATGCAGAAAACCCAGACAATCCTGCAGTTCAGACCTCTGCAAACATGTTCTGAATCCCATGTAACCCTTAAGTAGTTTTCTGTAAAAGGTAAATGCTTTAGACCTCCATCAGGACGTCCTCAAACAGATTAAGTTCAGCTTCAGGTCAAATTGAGTAAAAATCTCATTCACTGGCCTTCGCGTTCTAAACCACTACATTTTTAAATCGAAAGAATAAGATAGACTAATTACCAATATAATCGTTAGTTGCAGCCCTACAATAAAATACATTTGCGGTCAGTGGTGGGTAGTACTCAAGAAATTGTACATCTTGGTGTAACTTTCTGACTCTATACTTCAATTCCTACTTCTACTATATTTTCATGTATGAAATATGAAATGAATTGAACATGCTAACGTGGCTCACTCCAGATTGATACGTGCGCCACTCGGACGCCTACACGTTTATCTGGAAAGCCACGCCAAAAGCCATCAGGGAAAAAGCAGATGGTCATGACTGATATTTGAAGCTTTGAAGCTTGTTGTTAAATCCAGTCAGAGAAAAGCACAGACTTGTTCTTCGTCTCAAATACCAGGTGCACGTTTATAAAAAAAAAAAAAAAAGGCTGTAAATGTTCTAAAATAGGCCAAAGTACCACAATGCCGTGCTGTGATTGGTCCACCACTGGATTCTTAAGAGTTTTGGGCACTCATAAATATCGCAAGAGTTCATCTGGCTGTCCAAGTTAGTTTCTTGCAACGCTTCTGATGATTTAGTTTTTCTAATTTAAAAAAAAAAACCTAATTTTTGTGCGGTATTTATTGTCCTTCTACAATTACATAAACTTAAAATCATAAATCAGATTTTGCGTCCTGTAGTTGCGTGATAGTTTCCCCAATACATCTTTCAGTCCAACTCGAGTGATTTCTTGGACCACTTCTTTGCACTTCTACTTGAGTAAAATTATTTTGAAGTAACTTTACTCTTACTTGAGTACAGTTAGTGGCTTCTGTTCCCACCTCTGTCTGTTGAAATAAAATCTTAAACCTTGCGATGTAAATGACGCGGCCCCTTTATCAGGTCAAACTGATCACATTAGTCACATTAACTTGCAACTAAAATAATCTCTTCTTGTCAGATTTGCACCTGGGGTTTTGCAGACACCAAACAGTGGGCCGTATCAGCATCAGCTCCAGTGGGCGACCGGCAGCAGCCCCAGTCTCTCCAAGAACAAAAGCGGCACGATCGGTCAAAAACACCACTCAAAACAAATTGCTGCGAGCAAAGTGCTATCATTAATCAACACGCCGCTGCCCACTGTAACGCGCCAGGGCCATTTACATTCAAGATTTGTTTTTACACTCCAAAGGCAAAAAGCTAGCGTTTCCCAGAATAAAACCGTTTATTAATCTTGCAAGTCGATCCGTGCACCTGCAGCGAGAGGGGCGTGCCGGGAAACTTATCAAACGCACCCAATGTTTGAAGTGCTACCACAGAACGCACCGTGAATATTAAGGGTGGATTCTGAAAGTCTATATGTGGAAGAGCACAAATCTGCTTGAATGACTTTGAATACAATGCAAATAATGTTTCCCAAAGCACTTTGTGAGGATAATGGATGTGTTCAGATGGGAGAGTTTAAATCGGATGAGAGGCAGAGGGAGAGGATACGAGGGAAGTGCAGAGAGAAACCAGGAAGAGGAGGAAATTGGGTGCATTTACACGGCCAGATAAATGGAATAATCAGATGACCCAATAATTATATCTGATGTGTGTATTTACATATTTAAAAGATGTCTGATAATCAACATCTGGTGACATGCGAGTAACTGTTGAATTTGGAAGTACAATTCATTTGAAAATAACTTGAAATCTTTAACAAGCGCAGGTGAACAATCTGAAAGAAATCAGATAATGATCAGATGTTTGGGGTGCTTCTAAACATAGCGATTGATTTGTGTAAAAAATGCCTCTTTGGAGTAATTTTTTATTCTGATATTATTTTTTCCTTCACGTGTAAAACCAATTGTTATTTCATTTATTGTATTTATTTGTATTTATTTGTATTTATTGTATTTTATTGTATTTTATTTATTTTATTTATTTTATTTATTTTATTTATTTTATTTATTTTATTTATTTTATTTATTTTATATTCATTCATTCATATATTTCTGATTTGTTAGGCACGATCTAAAAGGTGCACTTTGTAAATTTCCCAGCGCAGAACACTGATTTTAATGTTCCTGGAACGTTCAGCAGTGTGTCATTGAAGACATCCATCTCCATGGGGACACGCCACACATAGGCCAAGGTCAGGTCAGGTCTGTGGAGAGGCGACCCCGCGAAAAAGTAAGACTGCATGCATTAAAAAGCACTGAGTAAATACATGAAAGAGTTTCAGTTTAATGCCATACCATGGGACATTCCAGGCAAAGTCATCTCCATAAAAGTTATAGTGAAACTGAAATTTGTTTGAGCTTTTAATATTATAACATACCAGATCAAAAACATACCAGATTGAATTAATTAAATCTTGTTTCATTAATCCTGTTTGCGAGGTCCTCTTCTCTGCGCCTGCTCTGAGCCTCAAAAAACATTCAAATTTCCCAGAACTGTGACGTCAAAGGTTTTTCAGTCCATACATTTTAAGTTTTAAAATTTAAGCATGTTCAAAGGTCAAAAACAACCGAAAATAATGCACAGAATTTGTTTAAAACAGTTATTTCGTGGATTTCTGTCAACTCTAGCGCCATTATATCACTATTATGGCATTAAACATGTATTTTATAGCATTAAACACACAGATTTATACTCATATCTCACAAATCCAACATATCTCTTCAGTGCTCCAGTCCAAACCATTCTTATCTCCTCCGTGTATTTCCCTATTCTTATTACAGCAGAAACGTTATCTGATTTCAGTAGAATAACAGAGCTCGTCAGTGCAGTGCAGTGCGCCGGTGGGGTTTGAACGAGTCAAGTCTGTAAAAGGCACTTTGAGTCTATTACAAAACGGCTATTAAGTGTTTTATTGGTGCTGGCACATTTGAACTTTGTGAAATTAATTTATGAGGTCTCTGACGCTGTCTGTGAAATTATACTCAAACGGCCAAGATGATGAGTCTGTTCAATTGTATTATGTGTGTGATTCTATTTGAATCTAAACTCAATTATATACGTTTCTCTGGCATGAATTTACTCTCGATATTGAGTCTTACAGGTCGTATTACAGGTATATCTCGTTCATTCACATGTTTTTCTAGTTCCTCTGGCAAAAGAACTTTCCTTTCAATGATTTTAAAATAGTTTCTTCCCCCTGTTTTTGTTACTACACTCTAGGTTCAGTCTGACCTTTGAAACTTTCATATTGAACTTGCCCTTTCTGATATTTCTAGGCAGTAAAATGTATCAGCAGTTCTTAATGAATGTTCTTCACTTGTGTTACTGCATGAAATAATTGAATACCAGGCTGAAAAATAAATATGCAATAAAAAAAAATATATATATATATGTCATATCTGGGGTTAAGGTGTATTTACAGTTCAAATCAGACTTTTTCAAATTGGGAAAAGTAATAATAATATAAATGTAAATGAGTAAAACACACCTCTCAATAACTATGAATTACATAACTATATAGTTTTGCTCATGGCATTAAAGGTGAATTCATTCATTAGTGTGGCTTTATTGCTACAATCTGTATATTTCCATCTGAGATCAAAGTTAGTCTTGAATCTTTCTAAAAAGTGGCAAAAGTGAAGCACCCATTTTATAATTATATATATAGTTTTAAAACTCGTCAATATTTAATCATTTAATGGCAGTTCGTGGAAATGTGGTTCTGATTCTGAATATGAGAAACTTCCTCATGAACAACGTCTACACACCTTTGATTTGGAGACTTGTTCAGCTGACTTTTTATTTGATTTGATTTTTAACAATGGACAGCTGCGTTGCTACTCACAGTAAGACGGTCCGGTTGGGCAGGAAACTCGGGTGCAGCGCGTCCATGAGCTCCGCGTCATGGCACAGCACTTTGACGCGCTGAGGCTGCTGCCGGCTCAGCTCCTTGGACCTCTCCACGTCACAGTGACAGCTCTCCACGATCAGATCCGGACAGTTTCTGCTCCCCACCGCGGACTCCAACGTAAGCGCCATTACGCACAGCCAAAAGAGCGACATCACGGTGCCACGGAGTTTCCCCAACACCTTCTTCTTTTTTTTAATTTTTTTTTTAAGTTATTTCCTCGCAGTTGGTCCGGATCATTTCAATTTGTATTCCTTAAGACTTAAATCCAACGAGTGGTCCAGTAATACACACAAAAAGAGTGAAATCTAGACTATAAAACGATTATATCTGTCGTAAAAGAGCGTATCACATCCATTTAATCCACATTACCTTCACTGTAGCTCCATGCGCAATGAAAACATCCAAAAGTCCCGGGAAAGTTTGCTCCACCACATCCTCTCACGCAAACGTAAATCCCAAATAGATCAGATAAAGAGTGGGAAGCATAATCCGTGCGTAAAATTGCGCGTTTTGGTCAAATCCGTGCGCTGAGAGCGGTCTCTCATCCATTCCTTGCGCCCTTGGACTTGTTGCGCTGCGGAGTCCAAAAGTCCCGCCCCCTTCAGTCCAGGGTCCGGGCAGAACCTGCGTGGGCTCAATCACTGCTCATTCAAAGAGACCATGGTGCCAACAGTGGGCAGTCACATGTTGGACGTGATTCCTACTGAGCTGTAAAGGCCAAATGTCATGTCAAACTTTCATATTTGCATCGTTTCTCCTTATCCCGCATCTTGGTTTATCTTATATTTTTGGTATATATTTTATTTTACGCATAGCTACTTAATTTTGGAATCACTTCTTTTTTTATCTGGGTATTATGTTGCAGTGTGTGAGCGACTGCGTCCAAGTGATGTCCCTTGTGGATCAATAAAGTTTGGTCTAAGGAATTAGATTTTATACCTGCCCAAAGAGTACAGATGGAGAATAGATGGCAGCTGGAGAAGACCATCTTTTAGATATTAAAAACCAGTAAATTCATAGAATAAAATAAAGGTTGGACTTTGTAACGTGGTGTTATTGCTTTGCCAAGAATATTCTACAGCATAGTATAAAACTAATCTATCTCCATGGCGACATGCAGGCATCACCACTAGGCCATGTTACAGGTCAGGTCTGTGGACATCCAGTTCCAGTGCAAACCACAGTGCAAGCTGCACAGTATGAATGAGTGTGTGAGTGAATGGTTGTTGGAGGAGATGATGGCGTGGATTGGCAGCCACACTTCCGTTTGCCCCAGGGCAACTGTGCCTACAGAAAAGTCTTATCAACAGTTTGGAAAGTGAATAAAGGATGCGTTTGAATTGTAATGAAGGGGGCAGGTCATGTCCAGAACACCATCTGAGACTATGGATACCGTAAATGGGCCAAAACAAGCCAAAAGAGCCAAGAACAGGACCAAAGGGAAACAGGACCAAAGGGAAACTGAACCTATGGGGTTTCTATCCCTTATGTGTCTGGTCTGTGTGAATTTTAGACAGAATGAACATTTAGAGGACATTAAACCGAGAAACACGCCAAGACAGAAACTGGAGGATCCCAAAGACAAGATCCAAACTGCAGTGATGACGGCTAATGAGAAGTGAACTGGTGAAACTAAACTACCATTGCACACAAGAGTATCAAACTATTGGACGAACGACGGAGCACATGAACTCTATTCTTCATTTTATTTGTCATACGTTATCATTATTTTCCTTTTCCCAAGAGTCAACAGACGGCGACACCTGGCAAATTGGTATGGAGTTTACGATTTACAGTGCAATATAAAACCCTAATAAAAGTCAACTTTAAAAGTGCTTGTGTTCTTGAGATTAAACTGTGCGATGCAGAGTGCGGATTCCCCCCGGCTCTGCTCCAGGACCTGCAGAAGTCTGAAGCCCCCTTTTATCAAAGCCAAACATTTGCACAGACGAGTGATGAAATTTTGTCTTTTCCCGAAGTTTATCCACGAGCAGCAGCCGAGCCACAGCCTGTTTACTGTGCACAAACCAAACCTGGAGCAACCTGCAATTTACTCCGTTTCATAAAGTCTGCCCTGTTTTGACGAGGCAATGAGCGGCACAATTGGAGGGTTTTGGTTGGTTGCATTTACGTCAAAGAATTTCAGATGGAAGACATGCATGAAACAATGTAAATATAAGCCAGGCTCGGCTTTTTAAAATCTTATAAAATGTTCATTCTGAATTCGAATGTTCCCTTTGTTATAGTCAGAGGAAAGAGTTAATAATAACGCACTGTAAAGAGCTTTGAGCGTCTTGAAAGGCGCTAAATCCACATTAAATATTGCCAACATTTAGTGTGTTGTAGTATTTATTCATCACAAACATCTACAGCCAATTCTGCGTCAGTAAAAGCATGTGATTTGTAGCAGAACTTCAAGAACATCAAGAAAACTTCAGACTTCCGATGAAGAAATCTGAAAAAATTTTTTTGTGTTAATTGTTTAAAACCATTGTAACTATTTTATGTTCCAGGAATTAGTACAGAAAACTATTAGTATGTTTTTACCATTACAAAATAAAATATATGATTGATCAATGAATCTGAAATCGTGTTATTTATTTATTTTATTTACTTCTTTTTGTCACATTGCCCAGGTCTATACTGAGTGAATTAATAAAATAATAAACTGCACTCAAACATCTGATAAGACTGTTTTTAAGTGTCACTCTTACTTTTGGGCCGTTTTACTCTCTCCGTCGGTCTGCAGAGGATTAGAAACTGAGATGACGGAGGCGAAGCAGAAGATGAAGTTCGAAGTGCAAAAGTCTGGTGTAATTTCATAAAGGCTTTTACGGCTGCGAGTCGATTAGCAGCAGTTAGCAGCAGCAGCCTCCGGCCCGAGCACTTTACGAGCAGAGACACACTTGTAAACCTGACACTCTCCGCAACGACGGCCGTAAATATGGATTATGAAGCGGAGACGGACCGAGCCGCCGCACGAGCACAATGTTCCACTCATCAAGACGATGGATAGGCGTCTGTAAAGCGGCTCGGTTTTTAATACTTCACAAACGGGCCGAGAAGAGGAAATCTGAGGACACGTGCACAACATCTGATCATCATCTGACTACTGGAGTTATTGAAATGTCGTGTGAAAATCAGATTTCTTTCTGATTGTTCACAACTTTTGACAAGGAAAATTATGTTAAAACAAAAGGAGCAAAGTAGTATGAAAAAGATGAAAGTGAAATAGAAAATGGTAAAGTTAAAAAGCTATTGTGTCTTTAATGAACAGTAACTCAAAAAATACTCTTGTAAACACACCAAAAACAGATCTCATTATTGGGTTTATTGATTATTCTAATTATCTGGTGTCTGAATCTTTATCTACTATTTACCTTTAACATTTACATTCTATTCGAAGAGCATATAATAGCTTTTCATGTTTGTCTACTTAGTTTGGTGGGATGGAACCTTCTCCTAGATTTTTTCATAGTTTTACATCAGTCAAGTTGCAGTTTGTGAATAAAAAATGTAAAAGAAAAGTTGAAAATGACAGATGAGTTCTAAAACGGAATTCCCTCTGTCGATGTCATTAATAATCAATAGTTCATCCAGAACACAGAGACAAGTTACACACAACTGACACAATTTTCTGACAGTTTCGACATTTATTTCTCAAAATAAAAAAGGTCCAACCAGGAAGGGCAATTCACTCAAATCAATAAAAACACATAAATAAAAAGTTAAAACAATAAATAAAACTCAACATTGTAGATATGACCAATGTTAAAACAGCTTGTGCGAACTTAATTAAAAAATGTACACATTTGACAGACTATGGAGTAAATGGGACGATTATTTTAGTTTATAGGTGCCTTCATTTCTTTTTCTTTTTTTTTTTAACAATCTACTGATTTTGATGTATGTCTATTGCTCTTTCTCTGGTCATGTTTCACTGTGTTTGTTTTGTTGTTTTGTGTTCTATAAAATTTGCAAAATAAAAAAATATAAAAAATTGAGTGGAAAAAAAGAACAACTTGCCCTGACAAAAATAAACCTTACCAAAAAAATAAATCATAATCTATACAAAACCTGGCTTCGGCCCTTTGTTCATGTAGCAGGTGACCACTTGGCCTGTCCCATCGTGTATTCTTTTCCGTGAGGTGTGAGACAAACAGAGGAACAGCAGAAGCGCCAGGAGCCGAGTCCGCCGTCCACTCTGCTCGGGGACATGGGTGAGGTTTGTCCCGTCTCGGCCCAAATTCCTTCCTCTGTATCCGCCATTGTCTCCGACACAGAACCACAGCACAAAGGATTATTCAGACCACTCCCGCTGACCCTGCTCCATCTGGACACTCAAACATGCATCCACAATCTATTCACCCACGTAAATATATCATTACTTATTCACACCTATGCATACATTAGCTTACATGTAGTTATTTTGTTGTTTTGTCCAGATGCAGTCTATACTTTCGATTCCAAATAAACTTGCTCGTCTTGATTAAAAGGTTGGACACAAAAAATGAGTGTCAAGATTAAGATATGCGGACATTTCTTTTCTGTATTTGACTTGCATTGATGCATAGGAAATGTTATTTAACTATAAACTCAACTGCATGTACACATTGTCACGGGCTGGGTTCACGTTTACCACTTTTTTTGTCCCTAGTTTTAGCCCAATTTCAGTCAAAATGTATATCATGGTTTAGTCCTTGTTTAGTCTTGATCTAGTCCAAATTTAGATCCAGTTTTGTCCCAGCTTAGTCCCAATTTTGATGTGGTGACTGTGCGATTGTGAACAAACCCATCGTGACCATCGTGAAAAAGCAACAGCTGAAAGGGCCCAAATTCAAAGTGAACTCTGTCATTGGGACCATAGTCTCTGCTTCAACGGGAGCGGAGCAGCCTGACCTCCTTGTGTTTACTTACACGCGGGGTCTCGGTGCACCTCTGCAGACTGTCGCTCACACGTGTTTACACAGATGCATGTTTAGCTCCAGTGGGACGTCCTGAGCAGGGTCGCCTCACTACATGAACCCTGGAGGCTGTGGGGAGTGAGCCAGCTCTGACATCATCACCACGGTCTGGAGAGAGGCATCAATCTTCGGCAGAACCAGGAACACGGTCATGGTAAACATGGGCGACGTGTGTGTACAGTTTAATCTTTAAAAAAGGGACATGAAAAATGACTTTCCTGAGATTTTTACCTTCAAGTTTGTCCCTGATCACTAACCTACTCAAACATGCACAAATCAATCAAGGTACAACTTTGAGTAATCCAGTATTATCCTGTATTCAAGACTTAAATCTTAAAATAACTGTTTTCCCCTACCCAATATCTCCGCCCACATTCCTGTACACAGTTGCGATTATTATACTTATGATTATTTTACTTTTTGTTTTGTTTTTTTTAGATTTTTTTCGGCCCAAAAGGCTTTATTTGATAGGAGAGTAGCGTGCAATGAGGAGAGAAGTGGTATAGACAGTGGGCAAATTGCGAGGGCTGGACTCAAGCACACAACACATGTGCAAAGCTCTTAACCACTGCACCACCAGCGAAGCACCAGCTCAGCATTTTCTGCCTCACGTTAAACAGCAAACGGACTGGATTCTTCTTCTTTTTGCACGTGTTAATGATCTTTTTATAGCTCGAGCTAAGGTACGTGGCTAATGCTAGCAACATTTAAGCTTAGCAATTTATTTAAGAATGGTTTATCAACAGTCCACTTAAACAGAAAGTTTATTTATTAAATTCTGCTTTCGTTCAGCTTTTGTGTCCAGTTAAAAACCTGTTGCTGTCCACAGTTTTTCAGACTTTCCCAATGCATCGTGGTCTAGAGCGACTGGTCAGCGCTTGACACTACTTTAAAATGTGCACTGTGGAGTGCACTACTTTTTCACCTGCTGGACATTCAGGACTAAAAATGACGTGAGGCACCAATAAATGTTCTACTTCAACCTAAACCTTTTCAGTCATTTATACGGAAGAAAAAATATATATATTAAGTTTAAGTTATGTCTGAATGATGTGAAGAAAAATAAACTACTACAACTAAATGCTGCCCTATAGGGCACCTATTCTTAACCATAGGGCCAGGTTACTGGCAAAAACTGTTTTCCCAGCATTTAATCACACTATAACCATGTTAAATCATATTCTTAAAGATACTTGTATGACGTATCACGTGTAAAACCACGTGTTCACTTTTATTTTCTACGCTTTCAGCAGGTGAATCAAAGGCGCAGCGCACACTTTTAATTCACATTTACACTTTAACGTGTTTACCTGAAGGAAGAGGACGACTATGGTGAAGATTGGAGAATATTTTCCTTTTTCCTGCAACTTCACAGACCCCGCCCACATCTTGAACCCTTTCGGCCGGTTCCGACATGGAGCCGAATAACGGTGCCTGGCCCCAATTCACTGTCATTAATCTGACCAGAGTGATTAGTCAACAATGAGAGGATGGAATCAATGGGGCTGAACCAATGCAAACAATGTTCTCCTCCTGGTGTTGTCTCAGCGCTGGACTATTCACATCTCTCCATTAGAAACCCATGACAGAGATGAATGTGTCGGCCCACAGCAGTGGCAGCACTCACTAAATATTTACCTGTGCCTCTCATTATGTCTCCATCACACAGCGGTGACTACAGCCGATGGGCACCAGCAGTTATTGGATTTTTATGGAGTTCTCATTACATTAGCTTAGTGGAGCTAAAGGCCGCTGTTGTGCTCTGACAGGTAAAAATAACTTATCTGGTTTGGAAAGCATTTTTAGGGGGGGAAAAAGTGAGTTTATAATGAGTCATAATGCGGTTTCCTCTTCAAAAACATGTCTGAGCGTTCCACAGCATTACATTACAGGTGTTTATCGCTTAAAGAAAATACATGGAACGACATGACTTGCAATGAGCGGTGTCGTCTCTCCGCAGATCTGACCTGTAACAATAAAGCATCCTATGCAACATTGCAGCAACATGTGAGGCATCGAGAAGGAGCTGAAAAGAGGATCTTGCAAACAGGCTTCACGAAATAAGCCGTAATTGTCTCGGTATGTTTTTTTTTTTTTTCCATATATATTTTTTTCTTATTCTATCCATATTGACATGCTGCAAATGTGCATTAAGTCTTTGCGTGAGGACTTAACTTTTCACCCCAGAGTCTAATATGACTTGTCTCTCAGTTCTGGACGCACACGGAGCAGGAGAAGTGGAGATGTTCCCCGTCCGTGCCCGTCGCCTCAGCTCCCAGCGGGCGGACCGGAGGCACTGTGTGATGGATGGATTAAACTCTGCTGAATAATCTCCCCACAGGCCAATAACGTGCTCATATTCAACATTATACAGATGGTTAAGGTCACCAGTGATGGATACTGTTGATTTCCATGTGTCAAAGCCTCACTGAAACATATGCGGCCTAATGGATATGTTAGAGACACCCAGGAGTGAATGTAAATGAGGTATTTCAGAACAATGTGAGTGGAGTCACGGATTATCTTTAGCTGTATGTCAATGCTTTGCTTTTGCTTCATTGAATTCAGCTTTATTGGTATAATATGCGTTAGATCATCGACTGTAAAATGTCTAACTTTGAATTTCTAATACTCAATTGACTGAATTGGAATTGTTTCAGACACAGAATTTTGCTGTATTAATGTGTGTTTTTATCGGTTTAAAAAAAAAGAGAAGAAAATCACATTTTTAAATATTCAATGCATAAAAATTCAACACCTCAAATTCAAGCATACAAATTGAAGTGTAAATTTTCTTTCAATCACTTTCCAAATTCCAAGTCCTCGCTATGACAGAAAAAAACAAAACAAAAAATTTGATTATTTGGACAGTACATTTTACACTAAATTAAATGAGAATGCATATACATTGCATTCATTTATTTTTAAATTTTGAAAACAAGATTTTCTTTTTTTTAATGTTTTTTGTGACTTTACACTGAGAAAAACATTAGTGGGAATAAACTTGTTTCAGGGTTAGCAATTCTCTAGCTAAATGCGGGTGAGAATATATTTTCCCCCCCATGAAACAGTGTTAATGACATCATAGCCAAGTATTTGCAGGATTCATTGCAAAAGAATCGAAATCATGATTTGAATGGACGCAATTAACAAATGGCAAAAATTGCAACTTTTGAAGTACCATCATTTTTCTCCACAACAAAACTCGTCTTATTCTGTATAAAAATAGCTGAACTTGTAGTTTAAATCCATACAAAGTTGTTTTGAAATACAAAATAATCAATTTATCAGCTCAAATTTTGTGTTTATGTCAATTCTCCTGGCTGTGTTTGAAATGTGAAATTTCAGAAGAATCCAAAAAACCCAAATCACAATTCTAATCACAATTAAGATTAAGAATAAATTGAAAGTTATACGTGTTGTAGTGTTAGTATTTAGTTGTAGTGATAGTGGCTCTGTACATTGTCAAAATTAGCGCGTTGGAAGACTGACTCAATCTTCACATTACACTTCACAAAATGCAAAAAAATATATTAAAACATTCTTTCACGATTGTTCCCCCCCTCACTTGACTCGAAGGTGACGTAGCCATGCCAACGGGGGAGGCGCCTTCTCGCCTTCTCATTTTCAAAGTCAAGGCTTTTCCCAGACAATGCAGCTAATTACGAACGGTGGCTCTGTGCGGATCAGTGACATTTCCGCTGCGTATATCTGCGCTCCGGCCCTTTAAATGCCACACAGTACGCGAGGAGTCTGCGGCGGCGCGAGGAAGGGCGAGGGTTAATCACTCCATCACGGCAGATCGGCTCCCGCGCTGGAGAGCGAAGGAGACGAACGTTAAAAGTACTCTTATTGCAAAATGCGTACTCTGGCAGAAGTTAGTAGTGGCCAAGGAAGTAGAGTAACTATATTGACGTAACATTTGAATTTAAAAAAGGGCAACAAATTACAAATCTAACATTTTCAAAGATGAAAACAATTTGTATCTGAAGGAACGGTGCATAAAACGCAAATGTTCAAATCAATGTAAAGCTTTTGCCACTTGTAGATTTACTCCGGGAAAAGGAACTAAACATGTTACTCAGGACTACTTGTTCCACTGTATACTGTATTACTCAAGTAAAAGCGGTGTCTATAAACGTACTTTTTCTTTATCATCGCTGTACGAAGACAGGTATTTACATAATGAATATATAATACGAAATAAGGACAGGTGAAAAAAAAGGTTGACCGAAAAGCAAACAATGTATTACAATAAAAACACAGAGACATCATGTACCTCAAGAACAAACAGTAGTACAGCACATTATGCATTATTGTCGTTCTTTTTTCTTATTGTGATTGTGACGTTTAAAACCTTATAAATGAACAAAAACAACTGAGGATTCAGATTGGAAGATAATTAAACGAGGAGAACCGTGTTTAATCTAAAAGTACTGCCTCGCCCTGTTGTGGATGTCACCAACGTGTGTTTACGATGGACAAAGACGTGAACTGAATGCTTTTATGTTGTTCCCCATGTACGGTAGAAAATGAGTTATCTGCATTGGAGTCATTTCTCTCTGTCATGGAGCAGATCATTGGTCTTGGCAATAGTGTGCATGTTGGACAAATCTGAAGTACCTCTCATTGTAGTTCAACTGACCTTGAGTTTATTTTATTATATTAGACCAAGAAGTACTCTATTAGTGTTGTTGCTATTCTGTGCAGCACTTCCTTTATAAAATCTGCTGTACAAATTCCCTTGGATTGGACCATCTTGGTCTTCCAACAAACCAGCGTGTTGTTTCCCTTCACTTCATTCATAAAGCTTGTACAAAAATGCATTTCTTTCAACGTTAATTTTGTGAACGATGAAAAGACAACTCGGTGAAGAAATCATGTTTTTCTTTCCTAAATGTCTTTTAAATGTGTAATGTTTTCAAATGTGTGTGCTGTTACATCTTTACTTTGCCCCAGGTCATCCTTGAAAAAGAGGTTTTGAGCTTCCCTGGTTAAATGAAGGTTAATAAATAAATGTTTGTTGCCATACTGAGGAACATCTCAGCCTACAGAATAACATCTTCTTGAAGACAAGCTTCAAGAAGCAAGTCATATGCGGTAGCTGGCAGTGCATTGCGGTCAGGGCAATCGAGGCAATCAGTGATTGGTCAATAAAATCTAAAATTACTGAGTCACAACTATATATGAATTGTTGTTGAATTGTAAAATATATCCAAATAAGCTTGTTTTCTCCTCACTTCTTCTGCTGAAGCTTTGCTGAAGTCACAGTGTCTTTTAGTGGCCTCTACAGGCTGCTGAGCAGTACTGCGTGGGAAGTATGATTCTTATTTTGCCGCAGCTGCTCAGTCTGTGACCGTGTTCAGGGGCCCGTTCATGCTCCGCTCCCTAACATGAGCTTTTAGAACCAGAGCAGACTTTTAGTGCTTCTTCTTTTAGTGGTCTGCACATGCGCTCTGAGGACCACACAGCCTCAAACCCATGGACCTGTGCTCAAACCACGCTGAATAAACCTGTGTGGGAATCAAGGATGTTTGCAGGTTTGCCCCTAACTGAGCATGTGCGAGGAGAAGCGAAGCAACAGCAGCGCCACGTTTCAACAAACGGCCTTAACTATCTTTTAGAGACAAGTCTTTGTTTGTAGTTAAGGCTCTTTTTAGTTAGAAATACAGGGAGTCATTTAACAACACAAAGTCTTAGGTATGGAAGTTTAGCGCAGGAGGATAGGAAGTTGCCCTTCATGTGGGAGACCAGGGTTTTTTCACTTTTGTGTTATCAACGAAATATTGAACCCCCCATGTCTGTTTGCCTTCCATAAATATCTCCGCACGCTACTGGAAGCTTGTCAGTAATTCTGTCTTTTCTGAATGGGTTGCGACTGTATCTGAACCGTATCATTTGTCCAAAGTGAGCTAATAGAACATGGACAAATGTTTTTTTTTTTTTTTTTTTTTTTTAACTAGTATCATTATACATTGTTGCCCGTTACCGCCAAAGCAAGACTCTGTTCTGATTCTGTTGTAGTTTTGATGTTCCAGATACGGACAAAGATCATAAGACACTCCTGACAGGTTTAACTCCAGCGGCGCATGAAGAATGGGCCAAACGCAGACGACAAATTCCAGCAACATAAATTTGCCTTTCCCTGACATTACTCTGCTTCTCCCCTTTCATAATTCACAAGCTGATTTAATGCCTCGTCGCCTAGATTTCAGTGAACAAGCTTGTTTGAATAAAAATGAGCAGCTACTTTCCGTTACCACATAAGTTACACGCCCATTAATTGGTGTAGGAAATAACCGAGAGGAACCATGGTAACGGCAGTGGCTGGTGTGAGACTGCTGCTAGTACTCCGCTAATAATAATTTTAGCTGGACTTCCGCGCACTAATTCCATGTTACTCACTGGGTTCTGCAGTGTGAAAAGTGCCGCGCTGTAATAAGGTGCCAAGAGGCTTCAGAGAAAGCCAGGCCTAAATATACAGCGGGCCAATCTGTGCAGAGGGCTGATGTCATTTCTAAAACTTCAAATTGACTAATGCCGCTACCTCCACAACCACTACCGCTACAGAATAACACTACGGTTTTCAATTTCTGTCACAACTTATTTTGTTTTTTTTTTCCTGTGAGGTGCGTTGAGTTTGAGCGTTAAAAATGTGCATAATGATAAAAATAATAAATGCCTTGCCTCACTATCATTCAGAAACGATAAGTGTAAGTGTAATAATCTGACAGCACGGAATACTATATGTTTCAGAGTAGTTTGAGTAGTCTTTTGAGTAGTCCTCAAAATATTGCCTATAAACCGAAAGCTGAAATCATCAAAGAAAGCATAATACACTTGCTTGGAGGTTTGTAGTATGAAACTACAATATCTTTATTTACATGTTGTTTAATATGTAAGTGACTGTATTGAAATGGCTTGGGCGTTCAAAACGGCAGAATTGTGACAGATCTTCAGAGCTGGAACATGTTTTAACTTAATAATGTTGTCTGAATTATTGGTGTAAGTGGTATTTTTTCTAGTAATTGATTTCAGCTGAGTTCAATAACACTTTATCTAAAAAAAAGGGGACACAGAGCAGATGCACAATCACATAAAAACAAAGCAACATCAGACACTGCCTTAATGTCGACACTCATTATCACAAAATGGTGGCAGGACGAACAAGGGCATTAAAACATCTGCATCGTTACAAAATACAGATGCTTTTTAATTTGTATGTGCTCTCTTCAACTAGAGAAATGCTAAATTACAAGCATTTGGACAAGACACTTCTGCTAACCTCCTTAGAACATGTTGATTTTCATTTTATTTTGTTTTAAATCATATACGTGAATGAGCTATTTATTGTTGACAAAAGCTGATGCAAAATGAAGTAAATGCAGAACAAAATGACGCAACAGAGCTCTTGTCATCTTCACCTCATCTAAAACCAGCGCACTTATTTTTGACTGAGGATTGTTGACAAAACGCTGCGCACGTTCATTTGTGTTTACGGTTTGCAGTCTCGTCGCTCGTAACGGGGCTGTTGTTTTCACGTCTCAATCCACGCGTCGTAAGATTTGATCAGCGCTCTCGTTTGTCTTCATTAGAGATCCTGATGGAGGTCGCTCTGGGCCCATCTGCCAATGCACAAAAAGTTTACTGCTCAGTACAAAAGGCGAGACGCTGGAGAGGAGCCAAATATTCTCACTTTTAAAAGTACAGTGCTTCTCAAACTGGGGTCTGGGGTACCTGTAGTGATGAGCTCCATCTGGTGGTGCTTCTGCAGTTTTTGTGTTTGTTTTATTTGGACAATTTTCTTTTCACAATTTTGTCTTCCATCTTTATAAACAACAATACTTCTGTATGTGCTATGGTACAATGGAGTATAATGGCCATTCCAAAAAAGTATAATTTTGTAATTTTACAAGAGTAAAGTCATAGTACTACAAGATTTAAAGTCGTTATAGTATAAGAATTAAGTTGTGGTCAATATAACACATAATTTTACTTACTAAACTAAACAAAGTCAACGTTTAAACGTAAAGGGACCGACTTCAATGTTCTCTGTCAAAGAGACACAGACGAGCAAATCCCTTTATCCACTCTTCATCACTTTATCCATAAAAAGAAATGCTTGGATGAGTCAAAAGTTTACATCAAACTTTATAATGGCCTTTCTAACGACGTTCCACGTGTGAGTAGGTTATAAAGAGCACCCCTGCAGTTTAGCTGCACCACTCTGCTGTTACACACCACTCACAAACTGTTGGACCAAGTACACTTTTTCCATGGCGTAACCGGAGTGTGGAGTGCACCTTGGAAAAGGCCTGTTGCACAAAGCGTTGCCAGGGGCTCATTTGGCAGGACACAGCCATGCTCCAAGGCACAGCCGCCCGCAGACAGGTGGAGGAGTCTCGGTGTGATCTTCACACATAGTCCTCTCCACTAGCCTCTGTCTCTGTTCTAAACGTGGGCACCTTTCACAACAATCACTGTTCTTAGACGTGCTTATTGTGGATAATTTTTAAGGCATAGCGCCTTGTTACGGGCTTGTGGAGCTCTGCACACTGGGAAGCTGTTGTTTATTCACACAGAACACCAAAACAGCTGTCTCCAGTCAGTGCAGCAGGCTTGAACCTCAATGCCAGAGAGGTAATGACAGACTCATTTTGGTCACTATGGCTAAAGTGAATTCATCGAAATCATTTGTGTTTTATTTCACTCGGGCGCCTGCTCTACCTTGAAATGTGTTTGGTTATGACAATGTCTGAGTACAACACAATGTGAATGTTTATGCATATGCCAGCATCCATACAACCCGGTCCACCACCCACAGTCACAGCCACTCATGAAGCCCAGGCTCCAATAAGAGAAGGCTATAATCATAACAAGAACGCCGCTAATCATAGCGAGAAAGCCGCTCCAACAACGCACACAAACACCGGAGTATGTCACAGGTAGCCTTGTCATTCTGCACCTATCTCAACTGTGAGGGTGCTTAAAATAGCCAAAAACAAACAAAAATAACTTCTTCATTGCCTTGCCCCTTGCTGAGGAGCAAGGCAATCCTCAGCAAGGGGCAAGGTAATCCTCCAACACAGTCAGAGGATGTTCTTCAATCCTCTGTCCTGCTGGAAATGTCTCCAAAGATTAGTTAGAAGTTAGTCCAATGCAGTGCATCCACCATCTGTGACTCTGCTACAGGAGTGGCCATAAACAAGTACAATGTTGTAAACCCCATGCACAAGTAGCCCTATGGATGGTGATATAATACATAGTTTCGAAGGAAGTCGAGGGAGCAGATTATTGATGGAAATCATGCCACGACTCCCTCACCTGGCGATCACTGTCCTTCCCAGTTACCATAAGGACATGGGGTCCCTCCATGGGGGAAACAAAAGTTTGTGATGTTTTCATTATATAGTTCGACATCTATTGTGAGCTTTTCTGTTAAATTTGAATTTGACATTTGCGTCCTGGCTGTGGCGAAAGTGAATGGCTCTTCTGTCACTTTGACAGGAATGTTTGTCGGTCCCTAAATCTTTTAGATAGAATGACTTTATTCTTGAATGAAAAAAAATAATATTCTCACGTCTGCTTTTTGCCCATTTTATTTTTTTTAATGGCCCATATACTCCGTAGTAGTATGGATCTATGTTAGACTTTAGTTGAAACTTGGATGATCCTGTTACACTTTTGGTTTGACTGTTTTTAGATTTGGTTTTACTCGGAAAAGGTTCAGGTCCTAATAGACTATTTTGCTTACAGTTCTGTGTCTGTAGGGAACACTTCTCATGGACAGCAACTAAATAGTGTTCCCTCTCTAAAATAATAGTATCGTATAGTAAAAGTATTAACTTTAACATCAGGGTTACTGCATGGTTCAATCACTACTTGTATCGTCCTTAGGATAAACAACCTCCAAAGAGTTATTTTCAAATGGAGAGTTTGAAAAATTTATTTGAATCTGAATTTAAGTAAAGTGCTGTTTAAACTTTCTATAAAGTTGGATATGAGAGTTGTATGTGGTAACCAAGATGTGAGACCTTGAAGACATTTGGACACTAGTGATTCCCCACTACAACCACAAAATACAGCATAACACAAATCTGTCAAACTACAGTCTACACAGCAGCACTCAAATATAGTGTGCGGTAGCAGAACACAAAGAGTCCACTTGTACTATGCGAGGATACAATGGAAATGCACCCTTTGGAACAAAGAAATGGCACAGCGCACACATCTGAGATGATCTGACAGCAGAGATGTTCACAGCAGTGATTCAGATATGAATTGAACCAACATTCAACCAATGTGTCGGAAATAACACTTGTGGAGCCAAATACAGCAGTGATTGAAAGCTAGTTGCCGTGGTTTAGGCCCTTGACGTGGCAACTCACAGCATGAAGGTCGCACGTTTGATTCATGGGCTGGGCTGGGCTAGGCCTTTCTGTGTGGAGTTTGCATGTTTCTCCCCGTGTTTGTGGATTTCCTCTAGGCGAGATCTGGAGATGGATCCCCGGGACCACTGCTCCTGACAGGTTGCCCCAGCGACATTGAAGGATGGGTCAAATGCAGAGGGCAAATTTCCCTACGGGGACAATAAAGGCTGATGTAATCAAACAACGGGCTGGTGGCTCTGCTTCACAACAGCCTGCATGGCATGCAGCCAGAGGTCAGAGCATGGGTAAGAGGGCGTCTCTAATGACCTTTGCACCAAGACGATAGGACAGCCAAGGATGGGCGTGCCACTTTACAAAGAATGCATAGTACTGTAACTTTCAATATTAAAAATGTATTACCATTTCCTTCGCCCACACATCATAGTCATACCTTCTGTTCCTACTCTAAAGGAGACTACCGGTACTACTATTTTTACTACAGTATGTTCAAGCAGTGGTACATGCTGCCCACAACATACATACATACCGCATTTTCTTCAATAATTAAGAGAAATATCAAGGTAGTAGTATCTGGTCTCCACTTCTGAGGGCTGGTGCAGACAGATCCTGCTCACACTGTAAACGGGAACTTATAAGTATTCAAGTCGCCTCTGTATCCAGCCGCCGTGAGCTGACGTCCAATGAAGAGCCGGGGGAACGTTTTCTGGCAGAGCAGAAGGAAGAGAGGGCACTGCGCAGAAAACCTTCTCAAACTGTAACACATTATTGCTAAAAAATATTTCGTTTTCAGTGAAAGCATCCAGCAGAAAGTTGGACAATATCTCGAACCACCCTTTGAGCTTCCAAAACCAGTGGTGGCTTAAACTTTCATTCTAAGATGCACTTCTCTGACACACCTCTGATAAATATGAAAGATAGAAAATTCAGGTTGAAAAGTAGATCTATCTGCAGTGCCCTTTATGCTGCCATTTCGGATATTTTCGAGTTGTGACTATTGCACACTTCCTGGAAAGGGCAAAGAAAGATGCATTCATATGAGTTTTTCAGACACAAAAACAAGTTATGTGAAAATATTACTCCAAAGCAGCTGAAGCTCTTACACTGAGAAAGACATTTTTGAAAATCCTGTTGTCTCTGAATGGTGATCAATTCATTGGAGCGCACGTAAATTATATATATTATGTCTTTTTCATTGTCTGCTTGTTGTCATCATCGTGGGATCAATGGCTCAGTGTTCGTGGCAGCAGAACGCTTTGTGTTTACGACATAATTTACTCTTTGTCAGCTTACTTGAACAACAGCAGTTCAACACGCGCAGACTTTTCTCACCACGGACAAATCGGTGTAATCCTTCTTCCGTCCGGGAGTGGTCCATCATAGAAAAGTTTCCGAAGGTCGCCATCTGGACACTGGTTTTTAAAATCGACTACCATCCAGAAGTCATTTTCAATTGGAAGGTTCTAGACTGAGAAGCTAGAATTTACAAAGACCTGAGCAAGATTTGTTCTGCCCATTAGGAGTTTTAATCCAAGCCACTTTGAGTATAGTAGAACATTAGGATAGAACGACCTGAAACTGAAACAATCTCATACCTGTCAGTCAGAAATACAGTTTAATAAAAAATAAAAATAAAGTGAGTACAATCCGTTTAACGTTTTTCAACCGTCACAGAAGGATGCAAGTTTGTGATCCGAAATGTTATTATGGGAAAGCAGTCCAGGCATTTTGGGGGAATGAATGGGTTTTGTTGCTTTGGAAGCCGTTTAATGCAAACGTTAGCAAGTGTCCTCAAGTCACTTTTTGACTTGAAACTTGCCGCGCAGAAATGGTTTGTTTGTCAGTGAATGGTAATGAACTCATTTGTTGTCACGGACATAAAAAATGAGCCAAACAAACCTCACAGTAGCATTGGTTTCAAACAGATATTCAATCACAGCTATGGGAAACAGGATGACACACTGCTCCCTGAGGAGGAAAGGTTGTACCCTTCACAGCTTCTATTTAAAACTTGTCAATCAAAATTATAAAGAGGGTCCAACTGTAGTTTCCTGCCTCCGCACTCACACAATGAACGGACACAGAAGAGCATCAAGGGCCGGCATTCAGAGCAAAAAAAAAAACCAACCCTCCAATGCATATGTTCTTACCACAGACACCGAAATTATACATCTTTTGAACAGTCCAGATATTTATTTTTTGAAATCAAGACCAAAAAAAAATAAAAATAAAATTAAAAGTATGCAAGTGTGTGTTTTTGAACAGTATAAATAGAAGAAAAACACAACTACTACAATACAAAAAATAAAGAATGAACATATTTGTCCCACTATTGTTCACGGAGAGTTACATTTTCCATTGTATTAATGCCCCTCATTATTCAAGCTCAGTCCTTGACAGTTGGTTCATTCGGTGTCGACCATTTCTTTGCGAGAGCTTTTTTTTCTTCTCCTCCTGTCAAAAGTACATTCCAAAGGTATGTCTGGAATATTTTGCAGTATGGCAAAGAATTCATCAATCTTGCATACATTCAATTATGGGCAGTATTTCTAAAAAACAAAA
Organism: Chaenogobius annularis; assembly: GCA_015082035.1. Classification (NCBI taxonomy): domain Eukaryota; kingdom Metazoa; phylum Chordata; class Actinopteri; order Gobiiformes; family Gobiidae; genus Chaenogobius; species Chaenogobius annularis. Next base: position 869,927 of record BJKM01000228.1, read on the forward strand.
AACATAAAAGTGTAATGCCATATTGTAGAACATTCCAGGCAAAGCAATGAAACCAGAATAATTATTTTGGCCAAAATGTCACTTAAACCTGCTAGATTCCCCACCCTTTGTGTAGTACGCATCCATAAACAAAGATGTATTGTACCAAAGGATGGATCTAAAAAAAGCCCTGAGGGAGTTTCGCATGTGACCTTTGACCTTTCTGGTTATAAACTAGTATGGCAGGCACTAACAGGCAGGGTGACTCGATCCTTCAGAATAATTGCTCCTTGTTCTGTGCGGTTTCGATAGGTCAGGACAAAGTCAAAGCTCCAGCTCTCCCACGGAGGATGTTTCACGGCTGCCACGGATTTCCCTTATCTGAGCCCTCTGACGTTTAAAAAGACGTCTTATTTGCAGAGTTGTGGGACGAAGGGTTGGACAGAGCGCTAGTGTTCATCCAACGCTTCACTGTATAGACTCATTTCAAATCCTCTCATCTTGTGTGGTACAGAGGGGACTATTTTCAGGCTCGGTTTCAAAGTTAAAAGGGGATACAATGGGAAGACTGCACCAAGATCGAGAATATATAGGCTACTACGGTTTTAATTATTATGGGATTCACAATAATATTCCCATTCAAGTCTTGGGCATTCACACTGCTCCTCTTTATGTTTATTTCACATGCATTTCATTTCCACATTCTGTCTGGGTGCAGCGAGAGACATTCTGTTAGACTCTTAATGGTGTAAAATGGTTTGAAAACTGAACTGGACTCACTACTGAACCTGTTGCCAGTGCCTTAACCTGCATAGAGTACTCATACAAGGGTTTCTCCTTCTCGGTATATGGACTGAGATTATGTCCCATTTAGTTGTTTAGTTATTAAAGTCTGCGTATTCTCTCATTTGTCCAGGAGTGTTATTAATGGTTAATGAATGTTTAAGGTTTTCGTCTTGGCAACTGGCAACCAAAATGAGAGGCTCATGTGAGGCTCATTCTGCTTTCTGATTGTATAACTGTCTTTACAAACCGAATCAACATAAACGACTTCACCGTCATGTGCAGTGTTTTTTTGAAGTTACATATCTGGGGCCAAATTTAGGTCATGTTTATGAAATTTGAATTATACATTTTGCATACATTTCCTTTAACTACCTTTCTTCTTCTCAGAGTGTGGAATAATGCGAACATGTCAAGTGAATATGAGTGTTGTCATTTTTGTGTGTGTGCAATTCTCAGACCACCACCAATAACTCACTCAAACTAGGGTAAGAGGGCTCAAGTGTCTATCCACACCCAACTACACAAATATGTGATCCAAGAGCTTTTTTGATCACATTTGAAACACTTAAGTGGGAAAATGACCCTAGTTGGTGTTGTCAACCAGTGATCGTTGTGTGCTTGGATAGACACTTGAGCCCTCTTACCCTAGTTTGAGTGAGTTATTGGTGGTGGTCTGAGAATTGCACACACACAAAAATGACAACACTCATATTCACTTGACATGTTCGCATTATTCCACACTCTGAGAAGAAGAAAGGTAGTTAAAGGAAATGTATGCAAAATGTATAATTCAAATTTCATAAACATGACCTAAATTTGGCCCCAGATATGTAACTTCAAAAACACTGCACATGACGGTGAAGTCGTTTATGTTGATTCGGTTGTAAAGACAGTTATACAATCAGAAAGCAGAATGAGCCTCACATGAGCCTCTCATTTTGGTTGCCAGTTGCCAAGCGAAAACCTTAACATTCATTAACCATTAATAACTCCTGGACAAATGAGAGAATACGCAGACTTTAATAACTAAACAACTAATGGGACATAATCTCAGTCCATATACCGAGAAGGAGAAACCCTTGTATGAGTATCTATGCAGGTTAAGGCACTGGCAAACAGGTTCAGTATGAGTCCAGTTCAGTTTTCAAACATTTACACCATTTAAGAGTCTAACGAATTCTCTCGCTGCACCCGACAGAATGTGGAAATGAAATGCATGTGAATAAACATAAAGGAGCAGTGTGAATGCCCAAGACTTGAATGGGAATATTATTGTGAATCCCATAATAATTAAAACCGTAGTAGCCTATATATTCTCGATCTTGGTGCAGTCTTCCATTGTATCCCCTTTTAACTTTGAAACCGAGCCTGAAATAGTCCTCTGTACCACCACGATGAGAGGATTTGAATGAGTCTATACAGTGAAGCGTTGGATGAAACTAGCGCTCTGTCCAACCCTTCGTCCCACAACTCTGGAAATAAGACGTCTTTTTAAACGTCAGGGCTCAGATAAGGGAAATCCGTGGCAGCCGTGAAACATCCTCCGTGGGAGAGCTGGAGCTTTGACTTTGTCGCTGACTATCGAACCGCACAGAAAAGGAGCAATTATTCTGAAGGATCGAGTCACCTGTGTTAGTGCCTGCCATACTAGTTATAACAAAAGGTCAAAGGTCACATGCGAAACTCCTCAGGGCTTTTTTTTTAGATCATCCTTTGGTACAATACATCTTTGTTTATGGATGCGTACTACACAAAGGGTGGGGAATCTAGCAGGTTTAAGTGACTTTTGGCCAAATAATTATTCTGGTTTATTGCTTTGCCTGGAATGTTCTACAATATGGCATTACACTTTTATGTTTTTTTTTTTAGAAATACTGCCATAATTGAATGTATGCAAGATTGATGAATTCTTTGCCATACTGCAAAATATTCCAGACATACTTTGGAATGTACTTTTGACAGGAGGAGAAGAAAAAAGCTCTCGCAAAGAAATGGTCGACACGAATGAACCACGTCAAGGACTGAGCTTGAATAATGAGGGGCATTAATACAATGGAAAATGTACTCTCCGTGAACAATAGTGGGACAAATATGTCATTCTTATTTTTGTATTGTAGTAGTTGTGTTTTTCTCTATTTATACTGTTCAAAACACACACTTGCATACTTTTAATTTTATTTTATTTTTTTTGGTCTTGATTTCAAAAAATAAATATCTGGACTGTTCAAAAGATGTATAATTTCGTGTCTGTGGTAAGAACAATGCATTGGAGGGTTGGTTTTTTTTTTTGCTCTGAATGCCGGCCCTTGATGCTCTCTGTGTCGTTCATTGTGTGAAGTGCGGAGGCAGGAATACAGTTGGACCCTCTTATAATTTTGATTGACAAGTTTTAAATAGAAGCTGGAAGGGTACAACCTTTCTCTCAGGGAGCAGTGTGTCAT